>JALPQI010006108.1:0-62446 GCA_025490895.1 Thaumatotibia leucotreta
CACTCGCCCCAAGTACTGAACCGAACCGAACCGAACCATGTCGGGGCCAGTCACACGCGGTCGCGCGAAGAACATGGAACATGAACCAGAAGCCGGAACGTCTGCACAAGAAAAAAGACCGACTACATCGACACCGGTAAAATCGAAATCTAAGGCAAGTACAGTCAGCCGGAATAAATCGGAACATAATCAAACCGTTCGATCAAATATTAGTAGCGTGCTACGAAGAAAAAAGGAAGCTGAAATAGCGGCCGCTAAACGATTAGCTGACGTAGAACGAACTCTCATCCAAAAAGAACTCAACATCACGTTAGCACATTTGGATGCAGAAGCGAGTCAGCATTCTCGATCTAGTCGAAGTCGCGTTCAAGAGTGGTTAACGACCGAACTGCACGCTAACGAACAAGATGAGCCACCTTGTACCTTACCGGCGAACAATGGCGCGCTTGACCAGAACACGGAGCCAAACCGGAATTGTGATACGCCTAACGAAAAACGTATTCGTCATAATACTAAGCCTTCCGACATACAACTTCTGGCCCAAGAAATTGCAAATTTGCGACGTCCAACTGAACCGAAAGATCTTCCATACTTCAACGGAAATGTCAACGAATGGCTTTCCTTTAAAGCTGCTGTCACAGATTTGCGAGCTTCAGCGACCGAAAATGAAATTATCTCCAAATTTCGACGATGCTTGAAGGGAGAAGCCCGCATAACTGTCACTGCGCTTTTGGATACTCAAGTTCCTGTCAACGAGATCATGGAAGCTCTAGAACTGCGCTTTGGTCTGCCCGATCTGATCCTACAAGAAGAAATCCAGGCGCTAAAAGACTTACCTAGACTCGTCGATAACACGGAACAACTTAGCAGATTTGCCTGTAAAGTACGAAATTGCGTATCAACTATTAAGGTCCTTAATAAACCCGAACACCTTTGCAACATAGAGCTTTTACGAACCCTGAAACAAAAGATCCCCCACCTGAAAACACGATGGCTTTCGTACGCATTAGACCATGATCAAGATGATGAACCTGAACTTGTTAAGCTGTCAGACTTTTTGAAGAAGGAAGCCCAAACCACTTCAAAGTACTGGTTGCACGATACCTCACGCACGATTATAAAACCAGTACATTCGAACAGAACCCATTACGCCGAATTTGAAGATAACGAATCTGAACCCGAACCTGAACCATGCTATACTTCAAATTCGCCTAAAGAACCTCCTGAAATAGTCTGTCTGTTCTGCGAATCGAAGACTCATCTTGTTAAGAACTGCGAACAATTCCTTCGCCTATCAATTGACGATCGATGGGAATGGGCGAAGAAAATCAAAGTTTGTTTTAAATGCCTGAACTCCAAGCACCGCCGGGAGAACTGCCGAGCTCGACCATGTGGCATAGAGGGATGTCGCATGTCACATAATAAACTGCTTCACTCTTCGCAACAACCCGAAATCTCTGCTTGCGCACACCCTTCGACTCCGACACCTGAAACAAACTCAGAACCAGCACCCGAGAAACTACTGCGAGAAACGACAGCTTGTACCAGAACTACCAGGTCGCAAGTTTTGTTAAAGATAATACCCGTACGAATCCGTGGGCCGATTATGTCTAAATGTATTTATGCCGTTTTGGATGGAGGAAGTACCCTGACCCTATTGAAACAAGAGATCGCAGACGAAATTGGCCTGAAAGGAAATACTGAGCCATTTAACCTTACTGGCATTAACGCTACGTCCGAAGAACCCGAATCACAGCGCGTTGACTTTGAAATTACTGGACCCTCCAACGTGCCTCTGAACTTATACGACGTACGAACGGTGAACAAACTGCCGTTAATGCCACAGACCGTATCCACCAATATCGACGAATACAATTATTTGCAAGATCTGCCAAGAACTGGACTTTGCTATGAGCATGTAGTCCCGGACCTGTTGATAGGTCAAGACAACTGGCATGCGATCATTGCTAAGGAGATTCGTCATAGGAACAGAAACGAACCAGTAGCCACCTTGACTCCTCTTGGTTGGGTTATTCACGGATTTTCTCAATCGTTCACGAACATTGTACACTTTGTGGGACATAACTACAGAGAGACGCATCGAATGATAGAAGACTATTTTAAGATCGACTCTCTTGGTGTTGCAAACCACCACAGCGCATGTTCGCGAAAGACTGAACCGGAACGAAGGCGACGTGGTCGTCTTCGTCGACCCTGGATTACCACGGAACGTGTGGCCCAAAGGCGTTATGATATGGGAGTTCCCAAGTGCCGGTGGCCGCGTGGGAGTCGCCGACGTTCGCACCGTGGACGAAGTGCTGCAACGGCGCCTTGAAGATCGTCCGCCTTCCAACTGAAGCTGAATGCGCTTAGTTGCGCATTGCCGGGGAGAATGTTGCGGACTCTATTTTGATAAACCTCTTTTTATTTTATAATATTTTTACCTTTAAAATTTGACAATGTCACTCATTGATATGCAAAACTGAAAATAAATGTGTCAAACGTAAGGAAATAATGTTTTATATATAAATATAGCGAACCAAACTTAAATATTGCTACCGATAGCCTTCTGCGTCGGTAACAAATGTTGTTAGGCATTCACGATGCATTAAGGTCGAAATTTAAATTTTAGTATTGATGTGTCAATAACCATTATTTGTCAGTGTCACTGCACGTCACATAGAACCTCTTTACGAAGTTATTTACTTTTCTAATAAATAATTAAACACATGGCAGATGCTGTCAGTGTCAGTCGAGAAAATTGTGAAATCATTTTCAAAAGCGAAATTAATTTTAAAAATTATAAAATGATTGCCGCAAACCGTGAAGTTTTGCGAGCGCAAATGTAGGAGTTACACCAGGAAGGAGTAGAGATTCATGAAATAACACGTTGGTTAAATGTGATTAGGAAGACTGCTCGCCGTTGGGTACGGCGATACAATGCTGAAGGAAACCTTATTGATCAAAGGAAGATAACCATCGCCCGCTAGCATTAACCGAAGACCGAAATATACTTTGGACGGCTTTACGACAACAGGACAGTTTGAAGAAATATTTGACGTTCACCTTAGAACAATAAGGAATTGCCTACACGCTATGGATTTTCATCACAGGCGCCCTGCGAAAAAAATTGCATTGGCCGAGGCTCATGAAGCAGCGCGACATCACTTCGCCCGTCAGTAATTAAATCTAGTAGACATCTACAGCATTTTCGAGTTCTCAAACCGGAAGATTACATTTGTGGCGTGGTCATTCGCGATCTTGGTGGATACACGTGTTTTTAATTGAATTTTTTATGAATATTGTGTTAACCTGTGGCGTTGAAAACTTATTTTTTTAATAAACACCCTGGTCAAGTGATTGATTAAATAAGATTGAATGAGATAGAATAGTGTTATTGTTATGAATAATATAAATAAAGAACGTCCGTATGCTTTTATTGAATTATCACTTTAGTCAATTCTGTTAGTTTATCAACAGAAACATTTTGCTTTCAGCCTATAATATATCGACACCAGCGGTCCTACCGCGAACTTTAAAATCCGCAAATTTCGAGGATTTGTCTCTCACTCTCTAATGACGCCTTCATTAGAGTGATAGAGAAAAATTATCGATATTTACGAATTTCGTAGTTCGCGGTAAGTAGTGTCTGGATTCATCGACAATCAAAAATTTAAACTTCGATTCCGAATTACCGATTCATTCAAATATTGCAATAATGAAAGCGATAGAAATATCTTTTGTTAGATTTTCGATTAGAGTCTGGCTAACGAAAGCTGAGAATGAGTTTTTTACGGAACTTTTCATATGGCATCACAAGCTGAATTGTCAAACGTCATGTTCTGTCATTCGTTCGACTTGACACCCATTGCTCGCTTTCCACAATTGCAACGTTTTAAGGTGTTTATGATGAAAAATACTATGACAAGTAATGTTCGTAAGTAGCCCACCTAACGAAAACCAAAAGTTGCCTGTCGGGGGAAATAACTCGTGTATAAGCGAATTTTGGTATAGTTGTAGGGAATGGTGTTTTAAACCACGTACTAAAAGTACTGGTGGTTAGGGGTGGAGCTAACGGGGGGAGAGGGGTGTAAAGGTCGTTATTTTTAATTTTTCGTAAATAACTCGTAAACCGTGGCTTGTAGCAAAAAACGTTATAGTACATAAGTAATCTACATAAAATTCTCTACAAAAAATATGTACGCATGTTTCCTCTGGGATTAACGTGTCATGAGATAAGAAAGCAAGAAGATGGACACTATAGAAATAAACACATTTGTTTAAGTAGGTATGGCACATACAGAATGCTCACGAACATTCCAAAAGATTTTAATGCTCAATTCCTGACCATATTTAGAGTATTTAATGTTATGTAAAATTTCCTGGATTCGGCTTGGTTTCAGAGATAATCAACCTTTTTTTCGAATTAAGTTTTTCGACGTAACTCGCCATAAAACTTCTTTTTGATTGCAATGCTACCACAATGTGTTTTAATATTACCACACCTTTTGCCTGGCAATCAAAAAATGGGAATAAACTTGACGAAATAACCTGTCCCTAAAAAAATTATTAAAATAAATAATTTTAACAAATTGTTGTTATGATAAGAAGTTGTGGAAATGTTAAAAAGTATGCAAAAAGTTTAAAAAAAAAGAATTTTTTTTTTTTTATTTGGTGGTATTTGACATTAGGTCTCATAATAATTTTTGTTTGTTTTGATGTCGAGAATGCATAGTTAAAATCTTTTTACGCTGATTATGAGAATATTTTAGGTTTAGAAGACAATTAGGAATTTTATTTTTACAAATAAGCATACAGGGCGCGCCCGGGCGCGAGCATTCCAAAATATTTTAAGTATGCATTCTAGATATCAAAATAAACAAAAATTATTATGAGACCTAATGTCAAACACCACAAAAAAAATATTTTTTTTTCTCTTTTATTTTAGAGTTTTTGAAGTCTTTTTGACATTTCCAGTACTTTTTATTATAACAACAATTTGTAAAAATTATTTATTTTAATATTTTTTTAAGGACTGGTTATTTCGTCAAGTTTATTCCCATTTTTTGATTGCCAGGAAAAAGGTGTGGTAATATTAAAACATATTGTGGAAGCATTGCAATCAAAAAGAAGTTTTATGACGAGTTACGTCGAAAAACTTATTTCGAAAAAAAGGTTGATTATCTCTGAAACCAAGCCGAATCCAGGAAATTTTATAAAACATTAAAGACTCTAAATATGGTCTGGAATTGAGCATTAAACTCTTTTGGAATGCTCGCGAGCATTCTGTATGTGCCATACCTACTTAAACAAATGTGTATATTTCTTTAGTGTCCATCTTCGTGCTTTCTTATCTCATGACACATTGATCCCAGAGGAAACATGCATATGTCTTTTTTGTAGAGAATTTTATGTAGATTACTTATGTACTAGAACGTTTTTTGCTATAAGCCACGGTTTTCGAGTTATTTACGAAAAATTAAAAATAAGGACCTTTACACCCCTCTCCCCCCGTTAGCTCCACCCCTAACCACCAGTACTTTTAGTATGTGGTTTAAAACACCATTCCCTACAACTATGCCAAAATTCGCTTATACACGAGTTTTTTCCTCTGAGTTTCCTTCGTTTGGTGTACTAAAGCTGCTGCGTACTATAATAAGTAAATATAAAGAAAAACAAGAGGAGAAAATCATGGCTTAAAAGGAAAAACATGAGTGTTTACACACGATATCGGTGTTCCTAGGTTAGTACGTAGTACCATTTTGATACTTACCTTTATTCAATAAATTTTCTTGTACTCATTATCTAATATACTATCGACTATAATAGATTTAAGTTTGTATTTATGTTAGGTTGATTTAAAATGGTCATTTGTTTTTTTTACTAGAAGGTCTGGGAGAGGTTGAAGGAGTTAACGCTGTCAAAAATACGGTAGAAAAGTTATGCGAGTTGGAGAAGAATGAAAAAAGTTCGCGAGTATAACTGCCTCAGATTGGAAATCAATGACTGACCATGTCATTCATGTGGAAGATAAGTACAGCGAAAGAGACAATGTCATAAAAACTGCGTTAGATGAGTTTATTATGTGATTTATGTGTTATGGCACAAATAGTATGAATCATTAATATGAATCATTGTACGAGTTTTTTAAGTCTGACTTTAATTATTCTTAATAAAAAATATAAATATTTCGTTTCCTATTTATTAAAAATACACACACCGGCAGAATTATATTTTTTTAGTACAGATGGTGCATTTTTTAGGCTCTAGTGTGAGAAGTGGGTCATTTTAAGTCAGGTTCAAAACTTCGGAGGGCCATCATCTGTACTAAAAAACGTCGTACGAGACACGTGCAATAACGAAATTCGTAACTTGTGTCGATTTAAAACACTATCGGGCGTGTTTTAAAAAATCGCCACTCGTTTAGAATTTCACGTTTTCGTACTTGTGTCGTAATGGACAATTTTATAGGTAGTTTTAATCATGATTACACCCATTCTGCGATGATACAATTTACAAATCGTTACTAATATTACATATACCTATGTATAGACATATAATAGTGTTATATCCAAGTGTGAAAATCACTCTGTTTTTCGGCCATATTATGGTATAAAGACTATAATGATATGAAGAGCTGAAAAACATATCAAATTTTAAGCCAATCTATGATATAACTTGAAAATAACTAAACAGATTTGCTTAAAATTTGATATGGGATCCATTTAATAACATGGGTCATCATTTAGAGTAGTAGGTACCTACAATACCTACATCATATTGCATTGTGACATGCAGACAAAGTTGCAAGGAACAGCTACGTTATGTACATATATATAATATATTAATTTGGATTGTAATAAATACAGGTAATTTAACAAAATAATTTTAAGTTTTAAATATATTACAAGTATCAAGACTGATTTTCGGGGTGCAACCCAGTGATACCATACTCTATATTTTATTAATTTGCCGCCATTTCTCATTCTCAGCTTTCGTTAGCCAGACTCTACTGTCATCCATTTTTAGCAGTGCCTTGACGTTTTACAGTTCCCCATGTCAACGTTCTTATTCATATCAGTTGCCTAGTAACACAATCGAATACGTCTGATATGTCAAAGTAACGTTGTGCTTAGTAGATAGCTCTTATGATGACTGTTTGCTATACGATATTGATCCTTAGGTGGGTAGGAATTTAAATTCCCCGACTGTACATTTGAAGCAGTGGGCAGCCAATGTGTGAAACAGCATAATAGCTGGGCATTTTCACTTCTAGGGACATCCAATTAGCTTAACTCTCACAAAAAAGATAACTTCGATGTCCGTTTTGTAACGACAATTAAGCATGAAATATTTACGTAAATCCACTTTATACATGTTTTTATATTGCATAAACACGTATTATTTCTGGATTAAATGATAAAAAAATCTTTTTGTTAACATTTAATGCTCATTTGTCGTTACAAAACTGACATCGAAGTTAACTTTTTTGTGAAAGTTAAGCTAATTGGGTGTCCCTAGAAGTGAAAATGCCCAGCTAAGTAATAGAGCAGTCAAGTCAACATACCTAACTTCAGCCTGCGACAAATAAATCTTAGATCCAGAAAGCAACGCCAATAGCACACTCAACACGCTAGCCCTGTTGTTAGACGTGGGGTCAGTAACCGCGCAGTATGCTAGAGTCCTCTTGGCCGACTCGGTTGCTGCCCAGTTATCGGATTCTGGAGAGTCGGGCAGTAGGGCCCACCAATAGCCGAACATGTCTCGTTTTTCGGTTACCTATAATAGAAAATATACTTTGTAATAGTTCAAGTTGTTGACTATAGTGTACTCTTGATTTAAGGGACCTGTGTGCTTAGACAAGTTGCCAATCGCTAAGGCTTAATCGTCAATCGTAGCCGAAAGGCAGCTACCTGTCTTTGTCGCACTAATATGAAAGCATGACAGAGGGAAAACTACGATACGCTACTAAGCGTTAGCGATTGGCAACTTGGCTAAGCATCCTAGTACGCGTGTGAAATATGGTGATAGAGAAAATTAGTCTCTGCTGTGGTGTTGGAATGTAATTTCTTGAAGAACTGACGCAAAATAGGCACCAGAAGATAAGCGCCAGGAAATAGACTCAATTAGTATAATTATGATTACATTGTAGTACCGTAAGAGTGGATTTTCTTTGATTGTTGCCCTGTGGGGTGCCCTTAGCAGTATCGTATTGCCGCCCGGGCTATACGATCCCATTTTTTCCATTCTGCACAATTCTGACTGTAGGCTGGATGGTCGTGTTGGTTTCCATTTTCTTTACAGTTGAAACAACATGGTGTGGCTGTGTTTCTAGGGCAGCTTCTGGTATCATGGTTTTGTGCACAATAGCCGCATTGCGTTTCTAAGCTGCATTCAATTGTGCGGTGTCCATATTTCTGGCAACGATAGCACTGCAGGACAGGTGATTGGTCAATTGCAGGTACTGATTGATACCCAATTCGTACTTTTTGATTTTGAATTGCCGCCCAGACTTGGGGACTGGTTTCAATAATAATGTTTTTAGTCGCATCATTACGTCCCTTTACGCACCGTATGTATTTGATGTGTAAGTCTTCTTTTTTGACGTTCTCTAGAAGTCTGTGATTCTGTTTATATAGAGCATCAACAATTTTCTCACTGGCGTATTCTGGAATGACCCCGATTATTCTTATTAGGGGGTTCTTCATTTGGGGTACGTCTACGGTTATTCCGTTAGTTTTTTGTCTTATAATAGTACTTAGCTTCTGTCGATCTTGTTCTGAGTCACATAGCATGACCACTTTATTTTTCTTTGTTGTGCGAATTCCCTGTACTCCGATACCTATTTCCGCAATGTTAACCTCTCGTTTTATTTCTTTGATAATATCGTCTCCTTTAGTGTTTGGATCCGCCGATTCTAGTATAACTGCATAGCTGGTGGTTTGGACAGAATTTGAGCATGTAGGATGCGCAATGTCGGAGTTGGTATGCATTTTAGTTGGTCTGAACAGTCGTGGATTCGTGCTGGTGGATCGTGTTACAGCTGCGTATGTGGTAAGTTCTCGGCGTTGCTCTTCAGCTTGCTGGCTATCAGACTTGTTCATATAATCATGTGCAGGCGGTGTTGCGGAGATGGGGTTAATCGTTTGTTTAAGATTAATTATTTGCTGTCCGATTTCATTTACCTTTGAGAGGCTGTTTGCTTGCATTTTAATTATATCTTGTTGCAGTTCGGTGATTGGTTTCATAATTTCTTTTTCCAGGATATTTTTGAAGTTGTCATAATCAAGTTTATGGTCTACTGGATTAGGCTGGTGGAGGATGTTTGGTAGTTCGTTGACCATATGTATTTGTTTCTCCATCAGGGCAAGAATGGCCCGTTTGTTAGCGGCAGTGAGGTATTTTTGGCTTAACAGTGCGCTAGTTAGGTTTGCTATATTTTTAGTGGTGTCTGTGTATGTTTGTAAGTTGTTAATAACTGTAAATTTTATCTCTGTAATTCTGGGGTCTTCTTTTTCATTGCCCTCGTGTTTCTGTTTTGGCTTCTTACTATAATTATTAATGGTTTCAGAACATGGTAAGTTACTCTGTGAAGCAGTAGACAGAGAGGTTGGTTGTTCTGAGTTAAGCCCGATGGTGTATATCTTAGCTGGAGTGCATTGCCCCAAAACAAACGTACTTTCTTGTTCGGTTTCTGCTGCATCTGGCTCGATAGTAAATGTTTGGTTTGCGGCGGGGTCCTCTAGGGCAGAGATATTTGAGCGGTGTGATTGCCCTGCATATTCTCTTACCTCGGTAGGCTCGGCCACTGATGGGCGGTGTTTTCTGGGCGATACGGGTGGGGTGCGATACATTGTTTTGAGCTCGTAGTGATTTAGAGTAAACAATTTGTAATGACAGGAGTGGTCAGTTTCTTTACATGTGTATTTTCCTCTGTCGTCGTATTTATTACGTACGGATAATATTTGTACGTTTCACGGGTTTATAATTGTTCGTATATATCACGTTTTTACACACATTTACCACTGTTTGACTATTTAAAATTCTTTATTTTCAACAACAATAAACATACGTGACATTGACGTGACATGCCACCCCTCAAAAAGGACAAAAGCATGCATTGCTATAAAGAAAAAACTAGGCACTTATCTTGGACTCACGCAACATACAACCACCAACTTTTCTACGGTACAATTATCACTAGAAAATAAAAGACTTATGTTTACCTCAATTTATATAGAACCTGGTGAAGATCCTTCACGTACTCTTCCCCACCTGGAAGCGTTCCTACAAAACAACAATAGGGCAGAACACATCATATGTGGAGATCTCAATGGCTGGCATACAACTTGGGGCTCTATACGAAATAACGAAAGAGGTGAAGAAGTGTACGATATTGCGATTGCTAACGACCTTGTGACCTGCAACCAAGGAAATGAACCAACGTTTGAAACCATCGCACAAGGACAGACAAGGACTTCTATACCCGACCTCACCCTTGCAACATTAAACACATCTAGAAATATCACAGACTGGAAAGTAAACCAAAATATTATACCCTCTTCAGATCACCACGCCATAGAATTTAAAATCAGTCTTAATCAAGAACGTTTAAAAAAGAAGACTTCAAGTTCAACTTTCATATACAATACTAACCGCACCAACTGGGAAAATTTTAACACAAAATTAAAAGAAAATGTCGAAAAAATTTCACTAAACGCCGTTGATATAGACTCATTGTCCGCAGCTCAAATTGACACATACATAGCAAAAATAACACAAACAATAAACAAGACGTGTGACGCCATCTTCCAACGCAAAACACCTTTCCAAAAAATTCCCTGGTGGACTGAAGAGCTCACTGAAATAAAAAAGAAAGTAATCCACTTACATCACCGACTTCAAGACCTAAAACGCGGCAAAAAGGACCTCACTAACATAATTTTAGAAATAAATGAGGCTAGAGATGAATACAGCAAGAAAATCCGAACTACATCAACTGATCATTTCAGAAACTTCTGTAACAAGCAAGACAGGGAAAATGTATGGTCCGTCACAAACAGACTACTAAAAAGTACTCCTCTGCCGCAGCCACCAGCCACTCTGAAAACAGATTTAAACGACTACACAAAGTCAACCGATGACACAGCTAAAAAGCTTATGTCTAAATTCTTTCCCGAAGACAACCTAACGGATGACTCTTCATACCACGTGCAGATCAGAAATGAAAATGCGAATATACAAAATATGGCGAACACCAATACGCAAAATAATGAACCCGCATTCACGACGGATGAAATCAAAGAAGCAATACACGACATGAATTCCAAGAAGGCTCCAGGCATAGATCACCTGACCTCCGATATATGTAGCCATTTTATCGACATGTACCCGACACTCGCCACCAAATTATATAACAGATGTATGACCCTAGGACACTTCCCAAAGTCATGGAAGTCCGCATATATAAAAACTATTCCAAAACCAAACAAGACAGACTATGGCGAACTCGCCTCATACAGACCAATAGGACTATTAAATATTTTAGGCAAAATTCTAGAAAAGCTCATCGCGAGGAGACTAACACACTATATGCATACAACACGCACCAGTAACCCCAAGCAATTTGGATTCAAAGAACAGCAAACAACTACAGATGCTCTCATTACCGCCACTGAAACCGTGAAAGAACTTCAAGCTAACAAAAAATTGGTCATTGTAATATCTTTAGATATACAAGGGGCTTTTGACCACGCGTGGTGGCCAGCCTTGATCAACCGCCTTTACAAGATAAACTGTCCATTCAATATGTTAAATCTCATACGCAGTTACTTTACAGATAGAACCGTCACTCTAAATTATTCCGACGCCACTGTAACAAAAACCCAAACTCGAGGATGCGTACAAGGATCTGTCCTTGGACCCATCTTCTGGAATACTATAACCGACACCTTATTGGAACAAATATCACGAACGGGCACACACATACAAGCGTATGCGGATGACATACTGTTAATCTGTCAGGGTAAAGATTTAGTCGAACTGGAGTTAAACACTAATAGCAGTTTAGCAATGGTACAAACATGGGGGGAAAATAATAAGCTGAAATTTGGACCCACGAAAACACAAATGCTCTCACCAACATCCAAAGCCAAACACGCCAAAATATTATTTAACAACATCCAATTACCTTTCAGCGAAAATTTTAAATTACTAGGAGTCATTATAGACCAACACCTAACATTCACCAAACACGTTCAATATATAATTAACAAGGCACAAAATATCTATAAAAAGTTATGTATGTACATACGGCCAACTTGGGGAGTCCACGCTGAAAATGTAAACATAATCTACAGACAAGTAATTGAGCCAATAATAACATACGCAGCTGAAGTATGGCATCATGCGATTAGATACAAAAAAGTTAATAAGGCCCTTCTCAGTCTACAACGCGGATTTGCTATAAAAATTATTCATGGATTTCGAACTCTCCCGACCATACAATCTATCACACTAGCCGGTCTCACGCCTCTGCCGCTCAAAGTGGAAGAAATTGCCTCAATAGAGACCGTTAAACGAACTAAACTGACAGAATACCTACCAGACGACATAACTTTTGACAAAAGAGCACCAGTGACCGACTTACTACACCCCGCAGACAGAATCACTATAAACATAACCGAAGTACATACTGAAAACGACCTAGACCCTTTTTATACATTAGACATGCATAGAATTTATACTGACGGAAGCAAGCACGACGGAGGAGTGGGAGCGGCATTCGTGATACACCATCCTGATGGAAGTCACAGAACTAAAAAATATAAGTTGCACAAAAGCTGTACAGTTTTCCAGGCAGAATGCGTGGCTATAGAAGGAGCCTGTCAGGAATGTATCTCTCTAGGACTGGAAAAAGCCACCATTTTCTCAGACTCGAAATCCGCACTACAGGAAATCGCAAATCGTAATAGCACAACCACCACTATAAACAGAATACACAAATTAATTCACCTCATCAAACAAGCAGGAGAAATCAATTTCTGCTGGATAAAAGCCCATTCCGGCCTTCATGGCAATGAGGCAGCTGACACTGCCGCCAAACACGCCGCCACATTACACAGGAGGCCCGATTTCTGCAGATTTCCCCTATCCTTCCATAAAAAGAACCTACGTAAAACAACAACAGAAAAACACGAACACCTTTACACAAACAGCACAACAGGAATCCACACAAAACAGCATTTACCTACTCTTACACACGTAACAACACTCCGAAAACATATGTCACTCACCTTTCAACTCACCCAAATACTCACTGGTCACGGGTACCACAAAGCCTACCTAGCGCGCTTCCACATCACCGACAATGATACCTGCCCTTGCGATGACACAACCCCGCAAACCATTGATCACCTACTCAAACACTGTCCCAAATACTCATCCATCCGCTTTGACCACGAACTCCTCTGCGAACTATACAAAATAGACCCATTCAATTTATCTCAAATAATAACAAAAGAAACCACTAAATCATCTTTCGAAAATTTTATATGCAAAATAATAAACACCCTGAAAACATTTAACAACACATAAACAAAACGAACACTATACATACATTATAGGCACTTTTTATATACACATTTTATATATATACATATAGATACCCCAATATTACAAGGCTCTATGTTGCACTAATCTCTCAACCCCCAATTTGAACATTGTCAGATTGACATTTAACCCTTAGGTGCATATGGTATCACACATTCTATTTCTGAAATGACTTATGTAAACAACCAATGCCAATTAGAACTCTGTTGCTCAGTGTGACAGTCGCAATTGATTACTTATTTCGGCATGTGTCATTTCAGTCGTATCGTTTTTGATGCTGTATGCACCTAAGGGTTAAATCCAGATTTAATTATACCAAAATGCAACTGAGAACCCTATAACCAGGGCCAGTAACTTCATGCCGATGGCATCGATTTGGCGTCGCGCTTCATTTGGGGTGATCCGAAATAGTGTTGTTGTTAATTGTTAATCATTGGTCGTCAATCATTTTAATCATATACAAGGAACTTAAAAAGTAGTTTATTTGCACGTGAGGTAAATGACACCTACTTGATACGTGAAACATAAATAAAACTATTTGATTTGTTTTTATACATGCATTTTATTCATTGATATTGTTAACATATTTCAATAATTATGTAGAAAACAGAATTCCTCTTTAACTTAAAGCACGTATCAAGTAGGTATTATTTGTTTCAGGAGTAAATACACTAGTTTTGAAGTCATTTGTGTATTATTGATTGATGACTAATGATTGGTAATTCACAGTAGAACTATTTGGGATCGCCCTGAATGGAGCGTGGCGTCGGATTGGTGTCGTCGGCATGAAAATTACGGGCCATGCCTATAACATTCATATTGTAAATATTTAACACTAAGTTTATAGTTAAAAACATGTTTTTGATATGATATGTACCACTCAACCAATTGCAACCTTGGGCCGCTCACAACTCTTGTGACATGGCTCCAATAGGTTGACAAATACAATACACAAAGTATTAAGAGTCGTAGGTCGCCCGTATTGGAAGCGAGGACCTATGTCTTAAACACAGTATAAAAAAAAAAAAAAAAAAAAAAAAAAAAAGTATAATTATGATATTATATCTTTCTAACGCTAACAAACTTAATCCAGGTTTTGTTAATAGGCTAAATGTACAAGGGTATGTATGTATTAGGCTTTATTTGTTTAAAGGGCTTAAGAAGCGGCTCGTAGACGCCAACGGTGACCAGAGAGCTGGCTATTACCTCGCCCAGCGAATAGCAATTGCTATTCAGCGAGATAATTCCTCCAGCCTTCTGGGCACCCTACCATCAAGCACGGAGCTCGAGCCTATTTTTTATTTGTAAAAAAAACAGTAAGTCGCTTCGAGATAAACTATCAGTCTCTCTTTTATTAATGTAGTTAGTAAAAGACGAGAAATCTATTTCGCGGTGACATACTGTCACATCAATCATTTGCTAAGCCTACTGGTATTGTGACTGATGATCTGTGTGATGATAACATACTTAGGAACTTAGGTACTTAAATACAGATATGTAAATGTAATTGTGTAAGTAGTTGATTATTCACATGTTAATTAAGATAAAACATACCCTTATTAACACCAGTAATAGATTAGCAGCACTCTGTCTCACTCTAGACTTCAAGGCAACCAATTTAGCTTCTCTACCGCTGTCCACGTCAGACGCGTCAGAATCGCTGGTCAGCACCCAATAGTTCTTGCCTCTCTGAGGCTCCAAGTAATTTTGACTGGCTGGCCTATAACAACTAGAGTTGTTTTCAAAACTATCCACTTCTCTCATTAGGCTCTTTTCTGATACAGGAATCTCCTTTTTCAAAGTTTCAATGGCATTGTTTCTCTGCTTCCTTACTTTTTGTTTCTGTAAATACAAATGAATAAAGCATGTAGACAAGTTCGAGGTATGATAGATTATCTATTGGTTTCAAATTATGTAAGTATTATGAATTTGATAATAAAGTTTTCATTTATCAGATCATGTAGAATATACAGTTTTTGTTCCAGTTCGTTTAGTTTATAGAATGCATTTCCTTAAGATGAATAATAATGGCTTGTACATTTTAATATTGGATAAAGGCTTGTGCATAAATCACGCGAGGTCCTAATTGTCTACTAATAAATCACGAAAGATCACGCTAGGTAGAGTAGCTGAAAAAACCTCATATGATTTATGCATACCCCTAATGTCTTAAGTATAATTATGAAAAGCAATATTTCTTACCTTACCACCTTTTGGGTTTCGATTTGTCGTATTAGGCACAGCTGCGATGGTTTGTTGTGCTGGCATTATTTTTTCAGGCTTCAAGCCCTGGACCACAAGGCCATAGATTAGAAAATATCGAGAAATCCCCATAAGTTCAGGCAAGGGAATACACACATTCTGATCATTGAAATGGATTTGGGACAGCACTCTCAATGCAGTAACAACCACCTAAAATATAAGAATAAAATTTTGGAATTAGAATATTGCAACTTACTTATTATTTCATAGTAGTAGTTTAATATTTAATATGGTCCATGGTCGGCCATACATGAAAAGAGCACAGAAGGCATACACGAACATTCATGAACACCCTATCATCCTGGCTGCATTATGCCTTTGGTGACCGGTAACGCCTCCAGCCCCTTGCCACAGGCAGATCTTTTAGAAGGTATTTTGTCTTTGGAGGTAATTTGATTATATTATTTTAAATTTAGGATAAGTTTTTTTATTTTTAGAAACTTACCTTAAATTGTGAAAAATTCAAATCAATTTAATTTTTCATATTATGTCACACAGGTAAATAATTTATATCAATATAGGTAGTAATTACATTAAAAATGTACATTTTAATAAAACAACTAAGAACAGTAGCAAACAAAAATGTTTTACTTACTTTACAATACTGATATTCATCTTGCCCTTTTGTTATTCTCAAAAGAAAATTAACAATGAGTCGTGATGTTTGTTCCTTTAACTCAGGGCTCAAAATTGTTTGTTCATAATTTTTGGTTTCCTCGGGCACAGCTGTTATTGAACACATACATTTTAAGGCACTGAGGCATAGGTGTAGTTGGTCCTGTGTTGTAATGAGGTTACATTTGTTAGTGTCTATAAATTTATTTAAGGTTCCTTGGTTGCCTATTAATTCTTCTGAAAACTGAAACCAAAAATCATTCAGATTTATTTAGGACAACAATTTCTGATAAAATTTGTGATGTAGAATTATGCATATTTTTAAATACGGACCAAAAATTGTTACTAAAAAGCTTTAGAATATATTTACTTGCATTCACAAAGATATCCATGCCATAATAAGTTTATTTTACATACCTTCTGACCAGCGGCTGGATTGAACTGAATAATACACTGTATATTGTGAACTAAATCAGGCACAACCATGTCTGAGCATGTTCTAAGGCATTGAATATGCCAAAATACTGCTTCTTGTACATGACCTGGATCAAATTGCAGGTTTTGTTTTGTCAGAATACAATTAATCAGATGTGATGTTTTGGCAGCTAAAACTTCATCAGTAGGTTTAATGTTCGAGCATAGTGCAGTTATTATCGTCAGGGCGTCCTAAAAAGTATAAAATGATGTCAAGAATCCAACTCCAATTAGTTATAACAGCAATTTAAATTTTCAACTACGGATAGCGCTCGTACCTGTTTACTAACAAATAATTCCGTTTTATAAGGTTTCGCATTAAGTTCGTCGATGAGCAAGTTTATCCTCTTTCTATCGTATGATTTAATGTAAAGAAGATTACACAATTCACTGATAATCACTGAAAAGTTTCGAGGTAAACTTGTGCCCATGTTTATTTCTGGTTTAGAGGGTAACTCATGGGTAAAAGATTTACAATCTTATTTAGCAATTCACTTTTTACAATAATAATTAATATTTTGTAGTAATTTAGGTAATTCTATGCTTTGTAATCTTACAATAAACAAAAGTATTTACAGATTGCATTGCCTATGCATACAACCCAACCTCCATTGAGATACTTTTGACAGTGACAGTGACAGTGACATTGACATTGGCAATTGGCATAATGTTTCGTTTCGTTTAATTAAGTTACGATTTTATCTACCGAATAAAGAATTCTAAGGTACTATAGTACATTACTACCGAGGTCGGGAAGTGACTGGTTGCCGGCCGAATATATGTAGACGGCCGAGCGAAGCGAGGCCGGATAGTATTCGGACGGCAACCCGTCACTTCATGGCCGAGGTATGTATAATGCTTTTCTCAAACATGCAATGAAATGAAACAAAGAAATGTATCTTCTTTCTAAGAAATTATAAGTCAACTACATAACTAAGTCTTTGAAACACAACAAAAGTCAAATACGACACCGACACCTCATTTTTTTTTTTTTAAGATTGACCTGTTTGAAAGTTGCAAATTTTTTATTTAAAAAAGCGGTATTAGACGACGCGGTCGGTTGGGTCCAATTAATCGCATGCAGTGATCGGGGCCGACAGATCGCGCCGTATAATACTGCTTTTTAAATATTATTTTGAGTAGTTATTATACATTTATTTTAAATTATATAATTTAAATACCTAATTATAACTGCAAAAATTTGCCAATAATTTTTTTTTTATACTAAAATTACTTACAGATAATTATTGGCTAAAAGCCAAGATGCCAGGTCACAACCCTATGTCAAATGAAAATTAAAAAAGAGGTACTTGCCGGCCTAGGCCGGCAACGAGCTACTTCCCGGCCACTTTTTTGGCACTTAACTACAACATTTCATTGCATGTTTGAGAAAAAATGGTATTTCATCCAAAAACATAGTAAAATTAAAAAAAAAACCAGTTTTATCTTCAATTAATTCGCAGCGAAACATAAATTCCGACTTTGACCACCTGTCGTGAAAAAAAAATACTAGAAAAGTAATGAGAAAATATCGTCATACTATTGAACATTTTATGCAGATTTAAAAATAGTATGATACATGTGCCTTCCTGTAATAAAATTAGGAATAATTAGCATCTTTCGATCGCCCCATGAAAAGCATGCATACGAGCCGGAGGAAAGCAATTCGAGCACTTGTTGTAAAATGTAAAATAAATCAATTAAATTTCAACCTGTATTTCATTTCCCTTGAACTCAATGGTATCCTTAGGGCCAATTTTTCATCCGCCAGATAAACAATATCTGTCAGATAAATGTTAGCTGTCATTGTCATTTTTAAGTGTGACGTAAAGGATGGAGATATTTTATTCTGGCAGATAATTTATTAGGCGATTGAAAAATTGGCCCACAAAAAACTTTCTTTCGTCAGTCGGGTGAAAAGGAAAGTAAGTATCTCTTGCACTCCACAAACAATCAAAGGTGATTTATTTCTGTATCCGACGAGATATTATTTTTATGGGGCATTCGAAAGATGCTAATTATTCCTAATTTTATTACAGGAAGGCACATGTATCATACCATTTTTAAATCTGCATAAAATGTTCAATAGTATGACGATATTTTCTCATTACTTTTCTAGTAATTTTTTTTTCACGACAGGTGGTCAAAGTCGGAATTTAATGTTTCGCTGCGAATTAATTGAAGATAAAACTGTTTTTTTTTTGTCATCGGACAAATCACGTGTAATTTTTTGTTACTCTCTGCTGAATAGCATTATAGCTAGTAAAAAAAATGTAATCTGTACTTTTTATTAAACATAACCAGGGTCGCGTTTTATAAAGTTACAATTTACAATTTCGCTGTTTGCCTCTCTAACGCACGCACATATTGGCTAGAAAGAGAGGCAAACAGCGAAATTGTAAATTGTAACTTTATAAAACGCGACCCAGATGTCAAAAACTGAACTGAGTTTTAAAATTTCACGGACATTTACCTCGTAGTTGGCAAAAAAGTTTTATCCCATCACGTGTGCTTAATAAAAAACGTAAATTGAAGTGTTATTGAAAGGACTACTTAAGTTGGCAAAAAATTACACGTCATAGTGGCTAGGGGGGGGGGTCCAGAAAATATCACCAAGTATCACCATGGGGGATGAGGGGGTCTAAAATAGGCCAAAATCGTATGATGTGATTAATTGTCAAGCCCTAATCGTGTAATCGATAATCGTTAAAGCGTTACATTTTGGATGTGATAATCAAGTTAACGGTAATCGTTAATCCGTTAACATGGGGTGCGTACCGAAATGAATACAAACTTTTTGCATAATTTCAGTTTACAAATGTACAAAACGTATAAAATCGTTTAATATATTATGTAATACACAAAATGTATATTTCCAATTAGTATAAGCTAAGAATAATATAACATACATAAAACATACCACCGTTTCATATATCACACATTTTAACTAATTCTGTTTCATATATTCTTCATAACAAATGCAAATTAAAATAAAATTAACATTAACCTGTCAAATAACTACGTAAATAAACCTCTCAGAAATAAATAGCACCAGAAAAGGTAGGTTAAGTTAGAGCGGCGATGTCCGTAGAAATAAACTGCTACCCATAATGGATTAGGTTAGGTTAGAACTGCGACCCCCACGGAAATTATCTGCTACCAAAAGAGTAGGTTAGATTAGGTTAGAACTGCGACCCATGTAGAAATAAATTGCTACCAGAAAAGTGACCCTCACTGTTATAAACTGATTCTAGAAAAGTAGGTCAGGTTAGGTTAGAACTGCGACCCTGCAGAAATTACTGCTACCAGAAAAGTAGGTTAGGTTAGAACTGCGACCCTGCAGTAAATACTGCTACCACAAAAGTAGATTTGGTTAGGTTAGAACTGCTATCCCCGCAGAAATTACTGCCATCAGAAAAGTAGGTTAGGTTAGGTTAGAACATTTTTCTGGTAGCAGTTTATTTATACTACAAGAAAAATGTAGGTACTACCACAAAATATTTAAACTTACATGAATTTTATAATATTATTTCATTATTATGTCAATGTATTGTTATAGTAAACAATGTTTCATAAAAAGTAAATTATACAAAATGATATTACAGATTTAGTAATTTATACCAATTGTACCTTATACGTTACAAAATTATACAAATTGAATTTATACGTCGTGAATAATATATCATTAGTTCGTATACGTTTCATTACTACCCGTTAGTATATGTAGGTATAGTGATTTTTATACCTTGTATCGTTATATTGCACTTGCACCACCCGCTTAACCTTCGGTTTAATAGGCGAAATTAATAAATCGAATGTGCGTTTAACTCCTGATTAAGTAGTTGGTTGGTACTTGGTTCAAGAAGTGGTCCTTAGTGATTTAGCTATCTGCGTACAAAAACTACTGATAATCTGCAAGTAAGTTACAAAAAAAAAGACTTATAAAAGTTTACACTTTTACTCCTCCACTGCAAGGCGCATAAATTAGGTACCTTAAAAACATTAATTTGTAACTTGTTCGTTTTAAAGTGTCGTTATGAAAAATATAATATTGGTATATAATTTCATAGTTTCTTACGTAAGTTGTAGGGACGGAGCTATATTAAAATTAGCTCATGGTTATGTATATAATTATCATCATCATCATCATATCAGCCGAAAGACGTCCACTGCTGAACATAGGCCTCCCCCAAAGACTGCCACAATGACCGGTCCTGCGCCACCCGCATCCAGCGGACTCCTGCGACCTTCACCAGGTCATCAGTCCACCTTGTGGGGGGCCTACCCACGCTACGCCTTCCGGTACGTGGCCGCCACTCAAGAACCTTCCCGCCCCAACGGCCACTTCAGTTTAGCGATTCGGAGAGCTATTCCGGTTACTTTGGTTCTGCTGCGGATGGTCTCATTTTTAATCCGGTCACGCAGAGAGACTCCTAGCATAGCCCTCTCCATTGCCCTTTAGTCCGTGGGCTACTCGGTCTGAAATTAGAAAACGGTATAATTTGGGGGTACCAAGTGTCTTTTTTACAGTAGTTAGACATATTCATAAGGATGTTAAAAAAGTATGATAGACATCTCAAAGTGGTAGCTAATAGGCATACGGGCTATTTCAAGATTTCCGTTGTATGACAGGTATGGTTAAAATTAGGAGGTACAAATTTTCCTTTTCACGGCTGTTAGGTAAGCTTATAAAAACGTCAAAAAGGCAAGATTGCCATTTATAAGTGCTACCTAACAAAAATAGGGGCCAATCAAAGATGGTGGATCTCAAGTTTTACAAAATCAAATATATCTCGAGAACTATTAAATATATCTAATTACTCTCTAGAACAAAATTAAAGGCATATCTGTAAGCTTCATATTTTGCATATACACCATATTGCTAAAACCAACCAATAATTAATTATGATCAAATTTATGAAAATTTCGTGATTTTTATTTTTTTTGTGTCGTGTTTTTATATAGTAGTCATGACGCTAGAAAAATTAAATATTTTTTTAAAGGTAGTGTATTTAATAAGCTTTAATTTGATGTATATAACTTGTTGGCGGTATTAAAAAAAAGACCCATAAAAAATATTTAAATGAATTGTAGTCATAATCCACCGTATACTTAGTGCTTTAAGAGGCGATTTTTTTATATTTTTCAATCTTGGTTATTTGAAATAAGCACTATTTACGAGTAAGGTATTTACGAGTGGCACTTCCATCGCCTCTTAAATCACTGAGTATACGATGGATTATGACTACAATTCATTTAAATATTTTTTATGGGTCTTTTTTTTAATACCGCCAACAAGTTATATACATCAAATTAAAGCTTATTAAATACGCTATCTTTAAAAAAATATTTAATTTTTCTAGCGTCATGACTACTATGTAAAAACACGACACAAAAAAAATAAAAATCACGAAATTTTCATAAATTTGGTCATAATTAATTATTGGTTGGTTTTAGCAATATGGTGTATATGCAAAATATGAAGCTTACAGATATGCCTTTAATTTTGTTCTAGAGAGTAAATAGATATATTTAATAGTTCTCGAGATATACTTGATTTTGTAAAACTTGAGATCCACCATCTTTGATTGGCCCCCATTTTTGTTAGGTAGCACTTATAAATGGCAATCTTGCATTTTTGACGTTTTTATAAGCTAACCTAACAGCCGTGAAAAGGAAAATTTGTACCTCCTAATTTTAACCATACCTGTCATACAACGGAAATCTTGAAATAGCCCGTATGCCTATTAGCTACCACTTTAAGATGTCTATCATACTTTTTTAACATCCTTATGAATATGTCTAACTACTGTAAAAAGGACACTTGGTACCCCCCAAATTATACCGTTTTCTAATTTCAGGCCGACTAGCCCACGGACTACTTTGGGTGACTTTGAGCTTTCTTATGAGGCCCATTGTAAGCGGCCACGTTTCACTACCGTATGTCATCACTGGCAACACACACTGATCAAAGACTTTCGTCTTCAAACACTGCGGAATATTGGACGAAAATATGTGTCGTAGCTTCCCGAACGCTGCCCAACCGAGTCGGATTCGACGATTGACCTCTTTCTCGAAGTTGGACCTACCTAACTGGATAGTTCGTCCTAGGTATATAATATTCGTCTACAACTTCGAGTGTAAAGTCTCCGATTATTACGGGAGTTGGTGCTACATGGGAATTTGACATGATTTTCGTCTTATCCATGTTCGTCCTAAGACCAACTCGCTCGGAGGCTTTACTGAGGTCAACGAGCATTGTACTCAAGTCCTCCAAGGTCTCAGCCAAGACTACTATATCGTCAGCGAATCGAAGGTGAGTGAGGTACTCGCCGTTTATGTTGATACCCAGCCTTCTCCAGTCCAGAGTCTTAAAAACATCCTCCAGTGCAGCGGTAAGCAGCTTAGGGGAGATGACATCTCCTTACCTAACTCCCCGCCGCATCTGAATAGGCTTCGAGCTCTGGTCTTGGAGTCGGGAATGACATTGTGGCGCTCTCGTACAAACACTTCAACACCTCGATATAGCGGTAGTCGACTTGGCACCGTTGGAGAGACTGTAGTACTGCCCACTGCACTTCTCGTAGTCCACAAACGCTAAACAGAGGGGCAGGTTATATTCTTCGGTCTTCTGTATAACCTAGCGAAGCGAATGGATGTAGTCTACGGTACTAAAGCCTCTTCGGAAACCGGCTTGTTCGGGAGGCTGGAAGTCATCAATCCTGCGTGCAAGACGATTCGTAATGACTCTTGAAAACAGCTTATAGATAGGGTTCAGAAGTGAGATGGGTCGGTAGTTCTTCAATAAAGCGTTGTCACCTTTTTTGAACAACAGCACCACCACACCTCTGTTCCATGCTTTGGCGTTCTCCCTTCCAGTAAGACGGAATTGAACAACTTCTGAAAGGCCGTAAGGATCGGTTTACCACCCGCCTTCAGAAGCTCAGCTGTAATTCCGTCCTACCCAGGCACTTTGTTATTTTTGAGCTGTTCAAGAGCCATTCTAATCTCGCACAGGCTGATGCGGGATGTCTTCTGTATAGTGTCGGGTCAGTCTAGCTCTGAGGTTTTCCGCTAGATCAACTTCGGGTCGACTACTTGACGTGTACAGCTGTCCATAAAAACCCTCTATCTCACTCAGCAGGTCAGATTTGGATGTCTCGATTCTACCATCCTCAGTCTTTAATTTGGCGAGCTGGCTTTGCCCAACAGACAGATCCCTTGCAAAGACTTTAGAGCCCTTGTTCCGCTCGATGGCTTCTTCTATACACTTGGTACGGAATTGGCGCATATCGCGTTTGAGGGACTTAGAGATCTGTCTGTTGAGCTGCCGGTATAAAGTCGCATCAACTGAGGACTGTAGAACCAGTTCACTCCTTTTTTCCATTAGTTTCTGAGTGGAGTCTGAGAGCTTTCTGGTCTTATTTGTCCGTTGGGCCTTAAAAAACTTAGACCCAGCGCTATGGACAGCTTCCACAAACCCGTCGTTGAATACGTCCACATCATCGCCTAGGCAATCGAAACGGTTTTGGAGTTCCAGCTGAAAGCTCTCGGGGTTTTGGAGATGGAGTGCAGGACGGAGCGTAGACTTCATCAGTCGCGAGCGTTCTAGCTTAGGACATATATTCAACGTGCCTCTTACCAGTATATAATTATCAGTTAATCAAAATGTTAACTTGTTTAATAAACGATTAACGAGTTAATTCCAGCTCTGGTGGTAACGTCGGTTCCGATAGTGATCATGTTGGTACCCATTTTCAGGCTGATTGTAATCAGTATCAATATCAAAAGCAAATTGCAATTCTTTGACATCGCTTTCCTTGAACTTCTTTAGAATGTCGTTAATGTTTTCAATATTTAATAATCGTTTTCGAAAATGGTTGAAAGTGTATTTAGCCATAAGGCATGAAGCGGTTGACTTATTCGCAAGTACCCCATTCAAGAATCCCATTGTAAAATTTTCCACGCTCTGATCAAAATAACGGCAAAAATTTACGTTGACGTAACGTACAAGCTCTGTTGCATACACCTCTGTAATAATAGAACAATATTTCTGATTCAATTCTTCTACTTCGTTGCTAACATATTTTCCAAAAATTATTCCCAGCATTCGTGCTCCTTCTAATTTTGCCGTTTCGTTTGAAAATAGCTCGGGGTTCTGCTTAATACAGTGCCTCACGGTTTTCAAATAAAGCATAGTTAAGTGAACGAACACATATTTATCAAACCATTTCTCTATAGGCAGGAAATTATGCATCCATTCCGTTATTCTTTCAAAGACAGGCAGACACAATACGTATTTAGTACTGAAAAAAGCTTTATTGTATCTTAGATGAATTAAAAAGGCATCAAATAAAATTTGATCAGGGTGGTGTTTGGGAGAAGCGTGTTTCCAAGTGTGTTCAAGACAATTAAGAAATGGTAATCCAACTTTCGTAAGCCTTTTCTCCATATTTTCTTCAGTAGTGCTAAGAACTAGAAATTTGGCAATTGTTGCAATTATAGGCATGAGGGAATATTTATCAAAATTATCAAGCTGTAATAAATAATGGCCATCCTGGACTATACAGTAATTTTCCAGAAAAGTGTTGTTATAAAAATATTGTTCATCTAAATCATATACGATAGCAGGAATTGAGACTAAAGCATCAAGTTCTAATTCTAGTGAATTTTGTTTACACGCCAAGTAAACAAAAACACGATATTCCGCTTCAATAGCAGCTGGTACTGATTCCCATTGCACGTATGAACGCAATTGGCGGGTATTTGCTTCAAAAATTAGAACTTTCACTATTTCCCAAACACTCAAGTCTGACTTGTTTCCCTCGCGTCGAAAGTATTGCATTGCAGCTTGGAGCGCCGCGCCTGGTCTTTTAGAAGCAAATACTTTGAAAACATCCCGTTCTTTATTCACACGTTTCGCTAAGACCAGCGCAAGTCGCAACGTACGCCTCCAGGACAAAGTCTCATCAAGATATTTTTCTACGTCGATTATACTGCATGTAGCTACGCAGTTAGCTACAGCCTTAGCTCCTGCTTTATTCCATCCTAAAGATTTCAAGTCAAAACCTGGTCTTACAAGGTGCGCGTTGGCTCTTAACGCAGCAGCGAGTCGTCTCTTAGCTGTTCGAGGTGGTGCAGTATCCAATGCTTTTAGAAGGGATGGAAACGATGAACCAGAAAGGAAAGCCAGAGGTCTAGCTAACGCATGATAACTCTGTAATGGTTCACCACCACATTTATGTGCTTTCGGCCTTGCTACTATTTCTTCGGACAGAGTAGTACCTCGTTGTTCTAGGACGGCGCAGTATCGTTCCCCTAATCCATCTTTTTCCATAAAGTAAATCGCAAGTTTTCGAAAAAAAATCTCAAGTTTCAATTTGTTGTGGATAAGTTTTTCGAAGGGCCACTTGTTGTTTAAGATGGCAATATCATGTCGCAGCGCATTTGTGTACGATGCATCTGTCTGATTCATTTCAAAGAATTCTTTTATTAGACGTTTTCTTGCCACTCCAGCGTCATACAATTTTCTAAGCAGTCTTTCGGTACTTATCCGTAATTCCTTTTTTGCATTCCAATAACACTTAACAGCTGATGCGATAGTGTCCACTACACCAGGAAAATAGTCTATTCGCATGTCGTATGCTTGAAGCGTATTTAATAAGTGCTGCAGTTGAATCAACTTTGGTTTTTCATGGTCCGACTGAGCGTCAGCTAGAAGTAGCGCCGACAGTTGACATTTTACACGAGATCGTTCATCAACCGTAAAAGAGTAGCCTTTCAGAGTATCAAAATTAGTTAGGAACTTTTCCCAAACTGCCTGACTAGGTTTATTCACAGCGAGCAACTCACGTATAATTACCGCATGAAATCCTTCTCTGCACTCTGCTTCAGATGTACTTCCGTCCAAGCCCAATCCGTGGCCCCATTCCAACAACTGGGCCCAATGTGCTTTCGATAAACGCCATGCAAATGCTCGCTTCACGAGACTCCTAAGTATAGCAGCTCGTATGTGAATGGGCTCGTTCTTGTATTGGGAAAGAAGGTCCACTAATGAGACCAAATCCTCATTCCGTCCGCCAGTCTTACTTACAAGTACAAGGAACATATATTGCCGGTTTTGTGGAGAGCTTTCAGCTCGCAATTGTTTTCGAAGATCGTTAAAAGTTTTTTTATAATTAGAGAATCGATATTTATCAAAAAGCTGCTCTAGAAATGTTTCCGTATTTTCCCATTTAGCATATTTCCGTTTTTTTAGCATAGCTCTGAAATCCATGGTCGTTGTTTCACACATAAGGTACTCTTCAGCGTCATATGGGTCGCAGTATAGGTATATCATTTCTTCATCTTCAAAAAGTTTTGTCTCATGGATTTTTAATGCAGGTGGAGCTGGTATCTGATACAGCCAATCCTTAACTATGGGCTCTAATCTTTTATCAACAAATACTATCTTCTTAAAAGCTGATCTTTCCGCTTCACTGAGGCCTTTTATTAGAGGTTCTACTTTTTGGTACGAAAACCATGATTTTAAATATTCTGCCCTCGCTAGTTTTAAAACAACATCTTTAATTTCCTCTGAATCCAAGTATTTTACCAGCGTATTCATATTTAAAAACCATGCAGTGTACAACTCTGGCTTACACAAAAACCTAGATTTGTGATTTTTCATTATATATTTTGTAATTACAGCATTCAGTGTACCGAATTTTTGTTTATAGAAATTCTCTAATATGTAGAAAAATACATCAGCGTCTGTTTTTAAAAGATATTTCACATTAGCAAAAAACTTAGAATCTTTTTTAAGATAGTATTTTAAGACATTTTGATTGTGCTTCAAGTTATCGTAATAAATTTTCGTAATTTGCGGAACATTTTCGCTAAGTCGTTTTAAAAGTTTGGGTGTTATTTTATCCAGTATATTATTGACTTCACCAAATATAAATTCGTTGGAACAATGCCAGAGAAATTTGGCAGCTGTATCGAAATCCGTCTCTTTGTAAAACTGATAAAACTCATAGCACCTTTGTGGGTCTCGTAAATTATTTTGGATCCAGTGTCTCATTTTGTTCGATGCTGGCATTGTCATTTGGAGATAAAGATTCTTTTCTAAATAAACTGGGTTGATTATTTCAACGTGAGTTGGGTCTAGAAGCCACGAGTTTTTTAACGCTCTGCTTACATATAGCATATCATCTTGTTTAAGAATATGAATGATGTAATCGACGTTCTGTTGTTTTAACGCAAGCTCTATTTTAAACAGGAAGTCTATAGGAGATTCCGCTGAATGATCTTGGACAGACAAAGGTGTTTTTTGCAGATAAGCATCGTTGACTATGGCGTTGAAGCAGCGGTGCCGATCTCCCAGATTTCCGGACAGTTTGATTCCAGGAGTCATCTGAAAATTTTAATAATTGTGGTAGTGTGAATGGAACATGGTGGCAGTGGGCGGGGCACATTGCGCGTAGAACCGATGGCCGTTGGGGCGGGAAGGTTCTTGAGTGGCGGCCACGTACCGGAAGGCGTAGCGTGGGTAGGCCCCCCACAAGGTGGACCGATGACCTGGTGAAGGTCGCAGGATTCCGCTGGATGCGGGTGGCGCAGGACCGGTCATTGTGGCAATCTTTGGGGGAGGCCTATGTTCAACAGTGGACGTCTTTCGGCTGATATGATGATGATGATGATGAATGGAACATGTAAGAGGGGATATAATTTTTTAGTATCAAGTCTAATGTGTTATAGAATGTGTTTTGTAGATATTTAAAAATGAACAGGGGGTTTTATAGTTATATGAAAAAAAAACAAAAGTAAAAACTACCAGAAATTTTTTTTCGATCAGCCTGTTTTTAAAAGTTATTCAAAATAATTCGTGATCTAAGTTTAAGTTATTCATTTAAGCGTTTCTAAGCATTTTATTAATATCCGTTTACGCAATCCAAACTTACCACCGAAAACGCTATACATATACTCGTACATTATAGTTTGTATATGAGAAAGGTATTAGTCCAAGTTCCCGGTAAATGGCTGTCTGTTTTTTTGTTTCCTCTTATACGTGATGGACGGGAATCTACCGAATCCTACACTGAGCGTGGGCCGATTTTTTATCGTTTGACGTCACGTTCTAACTCTTTTTTAAGCACGAAAGCTACGTATAGCGCTTCAAACGATAAAAATGGAACCAGTATAAGCCTAAGTACTTATCAAGAAAACTGATATTTTCTCTCATAAACTAATCTACTGCAAGACTGACTAGAGGACTAACACTGAAAACAGTTTGGATCAATTTAGACAAACAAATAGTTAATGTTTACCTTAAAACTTGGAGTAAACTGCAATCACCTTCTCTTACAGCGCGCAACGAAAGACTGAACTAACAATAGATCCAAAAAATCACTCGATTGCAATGTGCAAAAGCAAAACCGACGTCTGGACGGAAACGCATCGAAACCATATGAATCAGGGGGAAAACCCAACTTTTGGTTGGGGAAGGTACATGTTTCTCTCACTCCAATTAGACAAGGAATAAGAGTGACAGATAAAGTTGCTCGAAATTCCCGATTATTACAGTCCGCGGAGATAGACGTTCTATTCGGATGATTCAAAGTTATTCTTGCGTAGGCACGGCTTCCGACATGCAACAGATGCAACATGAGTTTGGAAAATACCTATGCGATTTAGTATTTCCCCCGTTCTTGTTTCAGAGCCAATATTAATCATCGCTAACGCCCATTGATTACCTACCATTATTTATGAGTCTATTACAAAAAAATGTATACAGTTAAAGGCCTTAATCAAATCGTTACCAAAGTTAGTTATACAAACTGTATTATGATATAGTCTGTGAGACAACCTTTGGCAGTAGAAAAAAGGTTGCAAATAAAGAAAAAATATATCATAGAAAATTTTAATGTGTTGGTCTTTTTCACTTTCAATAGGTTGTTACACAAGATTTTGTAGCACAAAAATTATGATGTTAAATTTTGTTTTCAGATGCCTTTAACCAACCTTTAACTATATACAAATTAATTGCAATGACCCATTGCGAGTTTTGCAACGAAAGAATATAATACTTAGGTACTTACTCCAAATAGTTTTGCAACCAAATCTGAATTCACGAATAATATTAACATTTTTACACCGAACTTTTATATTTATTAAATTTTGATAGAATAGTTGTTCGTTGGCGATGGCGATCAATATTAGCTTGTCGATCGTTCTATGGCCACAAAAGGTGTATAATTAATAGGTTACCGGCGATTTTCCGGTTTTCCACGTTATTTGACAAAGTCAATGTCAAAGTGTGTCAATCGACCTAATTTTATAAAGTATATTTTTTACCAAAAATATTATGTTTACTGCATCTACTCTTGATGAAATGCTGCAGCAGGAAAAGCCCCAACCACATCCTTGGGAAAGATTTATAAAAGATGCCTACACGAACAAAATAAAAACTGCGCACAACTCAATAAAAAATCCAAACTATCCAGTAAAGAAAGAAAAGGTTCTAGCGAAACCCGTTGCGAGGGTGAAATTTACTGTTATTGGCAATAGAGTTACAAAGGAATTTATTTATTGTATCAACATGGTAAAAGGACTTCACAAATACAGGAAACACTATTTCGAAGCTCCTGTTATTAGAGGCAAGTATCGGTTGGTATAAGGGTACTTAGTCAACCGTGAAATAAGACACTTCATATTACCAAATAGAGCTAAATTACTACATACCATGTATTACATACATTTCGTATCGTACCATCAACTTATACTCCAGAAATAAGTTAAAAAGTGTACCTACCTATACCTATAATGCCAATCGTCAAATAGAATCGAAAAAAATAATGTAATTCGGCTGACTTTCCATGGTATGTGACGTCTTTATCACATATCGTGAAACATTTCCTTCTTCTACTTAAGAGCCTGGCTCTTGTCGGTGGAGTAAACGCCATTCGGTTCCTTGTTTTGCTAATGTTTTGAGCTCCTGGCACGACACTACATTAATTTTCTCCTTCACTTGGTCCAAAAATGCTCGCCTTGGTCTCGCTCGGCCCTTCTTCCTTTCCACTTTTCCTTCAATTACAGTTTTAATATATATACGTGAAAAATTATCGCAGATTATATGTTTACGTTAAGGTTTAAAGTTTTCAGTTCGTAATAAAACCAAAATTGTGTTCTAAAATTGCGGGATTATGGAATAGGGCAAGATTTAAGTTTTGTTACATTTTTTGGATTCTATTGACGAAGGGTACCTATTTTACATTTATGCCCTTGACTGTACCTACGGCTTTAAGATATAATACATTTTAAACTGGATTGTGTATGTGTAAGTAACGACACTATTTATTTTCAGGCGTAACTAGCGTAGACTGGCCCAATGTTTGGAATGATATAAAAATTCAATATGGTGGCATCACCTACTGTTTGACATCTCAAGTTGTGGTTTTCCTCAACGACAAAATTGTTGGCGGGGAAAAGGAACTAAAGCGATTAATTGAGCAGAAATACTCATACCATCTCTCTTTAAACTATTACTATGAGAGTGTCAAACAATTCGCAAATTTTATTAAAGGCTCTGGTGTAAGTTCTTATAGCTAAATTCTTCATTAGTGTAACTCTTTAATATTACGTTAGATATAGTCTGTTTTTATAGCATTATTAGATATTAGATCATTTAGTTTTACGAATTAGAGATATACAAAACATATCATCGAACCGGGCTGCCTACTTACGAAATAAGTCGACGATCGCTCGATATGCTTCGATCCATTATGAGGGTCCTCATCCGGAGCACCCTTGAACAAAGCCCGACGTATACCTAAAACGAGTACAGGCCGCGAGCGGCGCCGGAGGCGCCCTCACTACCTCACTGTCACTTACTTACAGTGGGTTGCACACAACACTCACTATTATAGTACATTTCCTAACTATAACTAGTGCGGGAAAACGTTTTTTTCGGCGAGGGTGAAAGTTGGAGCTCGAGTGAAACGAGGGCGACAATCACCAGAGTTAAAAAAAGTTTTTGCACGTGTAAGGGACGATTTTTTTCATAACAAGTGCGTCAAAAAGAGAAAATAACGCGCGCGAAGCGTGCGCAAAGTTCGTTTTTGCGCACTAGTTAGGAAAAATACTTTGCTAATAAGAGAGCGCCTACACTGTCCTGAGATGTAACGTCAAAAACGGGCAAGTAGCACTGACCAACCACAATGACGATTAACCATTTACCGCATGTTGTTCCAAATATGGCCGTTATAAATACTATACCTACCTAGTATAAGTTTGTCACTTTCGGTCTTATTAACAATACTTAGCGGCTTGCTAAGTTAGGTAGAGGACCTTTATGAGCTTTAAGATTAGATTTGATGCAAATCGTAAGTCTAATTGCCAGGATGCTTAGCCAAGTTGCCAAGCGCTAGCGCTTAGTAGCGTATCGTAGTTTTCACTCTCTGTCACTCTTTCATATTAGAGCGACAAAGACAGTTAGCTGCGATTGACGATTAAGCGCTAGCGATTGGCAACTTGGCTAAGCATCCAGTTCTGTTACTTGAACTTGGCTTGACACGGTGCTGCGTGTCTAAATTAGTATCAGGTTTTCGGGATTTAAAAAAATGCTCAGCTACAATGGTTGGACACTAGGTACTTTCAATCAAGCAACGATAAGCCTAAATAGGCGTACTGTCCCTCAAAGTGTTGATTAAGATAATTAATATTCACGTTATATGTTGACAGAGGCCCACTGTTTTCATGCACATATCAATAGGTGATGAACATATTGGCACGATGATATTTATGGTAAGTGGTAATTACATAAAATAGTGAAACGTCCGTTTTCTATAAGTATATATTTACTCCTGCATATATTGTCATGTTTACAGTCACCTAATGCATCCGTACGCATAAGTAATAGGAGATGCCTAGATAATGTCCAGAAGCGGACTGAAATAGACTGATGATGATGTGATAATGTACATAAACATAATATATCGTCGGTTGACAACCAAAACTCGCTAAGTAACAAATACCTACTTGAAATAGAGATCGTACCTCAGTTCTGATACAATACCGACATAAGAGGTTGCTAAGAGTAGTGACAGTTTTTATAGTGAGTTTTGGTTGTCAGCCGACGATATGGTCTACCACTTATCGACTTTATTACGTTGAATAGAGCCGAAAAGTGGTAGATCATATTTTTTCTATAGTACTAATATTTTGTTCAGCTCTACACCGACGTAGTACCGTATACCTGCGAGAACTTCTTACGTCTTTGTAAAGCCACAAAGGGCGGATACAGCGGCACCCCCGTGCACCGGATCGTGAAAGACGGCTGGATACAATGTGGAGGATTTGGATTGAAGGGCACTAAGCTGGATTGCGAAAACTTTATAGTTCCACCTGACAAACGAGGGGTGCTTTGTATGGCTAATGCTGGCAGGTCAATATTAAAATTTCTTTAAATGTGAGCGTTTTAGTTGTTGTTGTATTCTGGCCTTTTTCCCGCAACTCTACATTAATCGTGCCTATTTTGCGTGGTCCCAACGGTGACCCAGTACTTGTTGAGGATTTCACATACTATGTTTTCCTTCACCGTAAAGCACTTGTGAATATCAAATGATATTTCGTACATACGCTATTTGAAAAATGGGTACGAGCCGGGGGTTGAAAGAAAGGGCGTAGCAGCCGTGCGTTTTACCGCTAGGCCACAAGCGCTATATATTAGCATTTTAAGGTGCATTTAGACCAAACGAGCATTCCCTCATTCTATCCCCCACTTTACGAAATCAAAGAATTTCGACGAATCACGTTTTGTGTAACGAACGGACGGAATTGGTCTGTACCTTTTTACGAATTACAATATCTAAGCGCCCTTAAGGCAAGTGACAAAAATTATGTCAATTTCATGTTAAAAGCATATTCCTGCTATCCTTACTAATGATCAAGGATCGGACAAACGCCCGTCATTTCGAAAAAATAACCCTGTTCCGTACAGTAGAGACTTCCTTATCTTATGATGTTAACATTTTTTATTTTATAAGATATTTTTTAAATAACACTATCACTAATTATCTATTTAGGAGATCCCAACTAATTCTTACTTGTATGTACCCTGATTGTGAATTTATGACAAATAAACGACGTTGAATTTTTGATATTGAATTTTGATCTATTGAGTGTATAATTATTAGGGTTAGGAATTTTGGTGGCATTAGGTGAACAGAGAACAGTGGAGTCGTTGCTCAAACTGTTTATGATTGATTGAATAATTAATTAATCAAAAATAATACATTAATATATTCTTTTAAACAGGGTTTCGCCCATTTTAAGTTTTAAATAATTTTATTGTTTTAATATTTGACTACCTATGAAATGAAGTTCAATCATTTTCTTTATAATATAGCTTATGATTATTGTATAATATTTATTGGCTTCAAGAAAACTAGAACCTTGAAAATCAAATAAATATATTTTCTCATTTATCAACATTTTTATTGAAAATTAATATTTTTCTAGGCTCTCAAAAATAAAATCCATGTTATTTATTTAAATTCATTCATAAATCCAGCTTGAACTAAACACTATTTCGTAATTAATTTATAAGTTAATCATTTATTCAAGTAAAAAATGTTTGTAACATCGACTCCACTGCTCTCTGTTCCATAAATGCCACCAAAATCCTAACCCTAATAATTATCTTCTTCGGTTACCGCGATAGTTATTCATGAAATGAAACGATTGAAACGGATTATATCGCGAATATTAATTGACGTTGTAACGACGTTTCGAACAATCATGGTGTGCACAAGTATCTAAGAAATAGTTGGGATCTCCTAAATAGACACTTTGTGTTCGTATTATAAAAAAAATATCTTAAATAAATACCTTAAATTAATAAAATATGTTAACATCATAAGATAAGGAAGTCTCTACCATACGGAACAGGGTTATGTTATCCAAATGACGGGCGTTTGTCCGATCCTTGCTAATGATTAAATTAAAGGTACCTAACGAAATAAACTTGTTAAAGGCACGTGGATTGCTCTACCCAATTTTTTGTTCTGCTTCAACCGTCTCCTTGGATGCTACACAAGTATGTTGCATTTGGCCAGCTCATAGACGGAGAAGGTACTTTAAGTAAGATTGAAAAGGTTGAAACTTGGTACGAATCGCCGACGAAAAATATCACCATTTACCAGGCTGGAATCTTGAATATAGATTGTCACGATATTATGATAAATAAAGGGACCCACGAGTATATTTATGCACATACTGAAGACTTATTCGCATTGGAAGAGCTACTTTGGGAGGTATATCATATATGTGATTGACCATATGCATATATAATTTCTCAAAATATCTTCTTAATTGGGTTTCAATTATTTTAGGAAATTATGAGGAGAGTATTTTTAGAAATACAGGCACGAGAATATGAGGGTGAGGAGGAACCAGTTCCAAATGACTTGCATCTTCATGCCACCGCCAGGTAAACAGTAATTTCAAATTTGTGTGTATATTATGTCCTTTATGTAAAATTATTTATGTATTGTTTTTATATAGGTACCTGAAGTATAACTTAAAACGTGATATTTACCATGTAAATTGCAATTATTGAGCAAGCGATACTTCGGCACTGTTGCAAATTCTATCTTCATGGAGTAACTGACGAATTGCGAATTTTACACGACGAGAGCTGACGAGGTCTAACCACACACCGTAGCGATCTACCCTCTTTCAGTGCCGAAATATCGGGTGCTCAATAAATATCCCGTTTTAAGTCATACTAATAATGTAAATGATAAATGACCATATTAGCTAAAAAACTTATAATGCCTTAAAAGGTTCATGAAGAAGGGAACAGCGCCGAACAGTATGGCAAAACATCTAAAATCAAAGAGTCAAGATGAGACAAAATCAGCACAACGTCTTGAGCAGAAACTGTGGGATAGTGAACAAGAAAACCTCGATTTCGACGTGTCGGAGTACCAGTACGAGGCCGAGGCGTACTCTTATAGGGAGAAACGCGATTTGATCTCAGTGAAAGCATCCGAAAGCCTTGTAGTTAAACCAGAAAAACCATATTATATAGAAGCAACGGACGTTACTTACCCAGGAGAAGTGAGCTCGGAATACGATTTGAAAAAGTAAGATACCTCCTACTCTTTAAATTATAAATATTGGATGTCATATACCAAAGAAAAAACGACCAAGGTCACCAACGTCCGAGGTGGGAATCGAACCCACGTGCTCAGCTTTCGCGGCTGATGCCTGCCGAGCCGTGCAGGTCCACTCTTGGCAACCACCAGTCAATTTTCTCGGGTATATGCAATCCCTTACAAGGCTAGGCGCCTTTGACCATACTCTAAGATACTCTTCACTGGAAATGATCTGGAGTGTCCCACTTTCATGAGTCGATTGCAAAAAACTTGTACATAGGTAAGGCCTTACTCAAAACAAAAATCACAATCGCGTCAATTGTGTTATGAAAGTTAGTCATACAAACTATACTCTGTTTAACAACCTTCGGTAGTAGTAAAAGGAAGCAAATTTAAAAGATATTAGTTCGTATTGTTGATCGCTCATAGAATATCTGAATTTGTCGGCCTTTTTAGTGCCAAAAGTTGTTACATAAAATTTAACTTCGTAACACAAAAATTATGACATTTATTGTTTTCATTAATGGCCTTTAATTATGTAAGTAAGTTCAATTTTTTGCTATCTACTCTCATATGTGATAAAGGGCTTGCTTAGCCATCTCTGAATAAGTAATGTCTGTCAGATAAATGTTTGATGTCGGTGTCTATAATATACCTGGGAAAAAGGACAGTGATCATTTGTGTTAGTTTTTAGTAAATCGTCCCACTTTGTCGCTTACCATAATGACGAGATTTCCTTGTATCTTCATATGAATAAACTGACAAAGCGGCTTTATGGCAAACGACTAAGTGGGACGTTTCACTAAACTCACTCACATTTTATCTCGCGGATATATTTATCCGGGAATTATTAAATAGGCCGTAAGTACCTATATATGATTTACATTTATTCATTTATTAATATTTGGTGGTGCGCAAGTACCTAATACGAAAGCATTTTGGATGGCCAGAATTCGCTGTGAGCCAAAGTAGGCTCTGGTCCCTTAGTTTAGTATTTATGGCATGTGCAAGTTAAGTTTTGAGTTAGCTAGGTATATAGATATGCTAAGAGAGCACCGCGATAATCGAGACTTTGTTATTAACATTACAGGTTCCTAAGGGGTGACTATTGCTTAGAATCGGACCTAAGCAAGGACAAAGCAGTAGAAGGTGTACACGTCTATAAAGTTGAGACATTTCCTGCTGAATTCTTCCAATTCGCGTCAAGAGAATCATCGAACGCATCGGGTAAATAATAAAACAAATGCTTATGTAGCTACACAATTTACCTAACAAAATGTGACATTGACAAGAAATTTAACATAATTAACATTCTAACTCCTGTTTTCAGAAACTTCGGTAGATTCAGACCAAGAAGCGGAAATAAAGCAGTTTTTAAGGTATACCTAACTACCTACGAAATTATAATTTTGGTTGGAGGTTACAAAATTGTTTAGACACCAATAAAAAACCGGCCAAGAGCATGTCGGGCCATGCTCAGTAGCTTTATAAGCCCATTTATGCTTTTTTTCAGGCTTAGGAAATAAAACTAATTCGGACATAATCGGCCCAACCATACCTATTTGAATAGGTAACTACGGAACCCTACGCTGAGCATGGCCCAACATGCACTTGGGCGATTTTTCTATCATTATTTCGACTACGTAGTACGTGTCACCTTATTCTGACGTAGTATTTTCCTTCAGCAACTACACTGATTCTGCAAGTTTTGCCGGCCCAACACTACGTGGCATAGCAAGAGCGAAACACGATGGTCTCTTATCGAACCCTGGAAAGTATGTATGAACATTGATACTTAATCGGTAATCACATCATCAGCCTATCTCGGTCCACTGCTGGACGTAGGCCTCTCCTATTAACTATGCGTATATAGACGCATTGGGAGGTAAATGCTCATAATCGTCACGTGAGACAAGCGGATTGGCGATCGCAGCAATGTGTCCAGTATGATGACGCTGCTTTCCATCAACTTTGATACTTAATAATTATTTGAAAATAAATTTGACAAATTCTTGTCGCGCACCACGTAGGTAAGAATTGGCAATTAAACGAAAAAGAACGGAATACCTTTGTGGTGATACAAAAATGTATTGGTATGAGTTTTTGGAACATACGCAATTATCATGAACAAATTAACCTTCACCACTTCATCATCATTAATCTTCGGAGAAGGAACGATGTAGTAGTAGTAAACAAACCATACTCTTCTAGGAGTAGGTATGTGTGGCTGCTCCCACGTGTATGATACTTCAGCCGGGTCGCCTCCCACGATGGTGGGAAACATTGTATCTTCGTGAGGAATAACTTAGGGACCTACATCACCTACATACATGAAGTAATTGTAAAATGTGTGAAATACGAGTAAGGTTTTAAAAAAATACTGGCTTTTTTTCAGGGCTACTTTAACCGACGGTGAATTTCGCGTCATAAAGTACGTAATAATGATTAATTGGATGTTTTTCAAAAAAAGCTAAATCCTGATTCTTCCAGATCTGCAGGAGCTTGGGCTCATTCTAATTTAAATCACGAGCTGATTCGATCTAGAAATTAAAAAATAAGTTACATAAGTATAAGTTTCCGTTACGCGACCCTCTAAGTACCTAAGTCAATTCAGAAAACTTGACGTATTTAATGGATTGCTTCTATAGATAGATCTAGAAAAATGAGGACTTTGCGGTTTTTTTTAGTCGCCTAAATATTTAAAATAGTATTCGTAAGTTCATACTTAACTTACTCAACCTCAACTCATCTATAGCAAACAATTCATGGAAATGTCACCGTTCTTTCACTCTGAATACGGGTGTTTTTTCCATCAAGTGTGTTATGGCAAATACGAGGTTGGGTAAGTGTAGCGGCGATATTACGAGTTAAGTACCATTAAACGACACCAGTAATTATGACTTTTAGCGATCAAGAAAACTTTATCAATCTGGCATTTTTAATGCATTTAGTGGGTAGGTAAGTACTAGATAATAATAATATAGGTAGAAAAGTCCCAGGTAGGGCTATTACCTAGGGGCCTGTTTAACTCTCCCCGAATAAAATATATCAGTTTTTAAATGTTAGTCGTCCTTTACTTATGTGTCTGTTGAGGAAAAGAATACTGATAATTTTATACTAATATATTTATCCGGATATTGTGAAACAGGTAGTAAAAATTATGAAGTTATTGGCCAAATATTGTCTCACAATTTTAATTCCCCAGGGCTGAGGGCGATAAACGGAGACTGACCGATAGCGGACATAGGTAAGTATACCTACGTACGTAGTATCTAAATAAGTTATGGGAATAAATAAAAAATAGTTTGACAGGTATGTCGCGATCATTTTCAAAGGTTAAGGGATTTCAGGAAGTCCAGCATGTTGAGCTAGACGCTGCTATTTGTAAAGTAACAAAGTCAAGCTTCTTGCTCTCAAATTTATGGAAAAATAACAAGTCAGCTCAAAAAACTATACGAGATTTACCCAGTCATATCCTCGTAATCTCATAAATAAAATAAAAATGCCAAGTACTTCATTGATTTCATGGCAGGGTCACGTTTTATAATAGTATTTTATGCAACAGTTGTTTAAGAGAGGTCAAAAAAGGCGAGTGGCGTAAGTAACAATTTGAGGCGAAGCCGAAAATTGTTAATAAAGACGCCACGAGTATTTTTTGACTCGGTTAAACAACGTTGCATACATTACTTTTTCTACGACTAAGGATTATCACAAAATAAAACACAGTTTGTTATATGAAAATATACTTTAATTATTTTACCTATATTTTGAGCAAAACATTTCCCGTCAGCATAACGCACAAAAAAGTTCAAAGTGTTGCAGTTATCTGGGCGAAGAATCATGTAATTTTTGCAGATATGGTAATATTTCCCTGTTATTGTAAAAGTGCGATCAATTCGGTTCTTGGTGTTCATTATATGAACCACTAGCGTTTCCTGGGTGTTATGTATGCATACTACATGCAGCTTCTATCAGTCTACTACGCTTGACAGGTGTTTGTATTTTTCTAGCTGTCTACTTTTTGATATTCATTCCTTTAATATATATATTGCTGTCAAGATGTATTTTTACTAATATTCCTGATAATAGCCCCATATTTCACATTGGCGACGAGATGAACTCACGTTAAGTTATTCCCGATGTAATATAATTGCATAAGCTGTACATACTGCGTCGATTTTAATAGTGCGGCGTGTGGTGTTGTGTGGGCACGATGGCGGTCGGGAAGATTGAAGCTTTCGACGCGAATACAGATAAGTGGTCGTCATACGTGGACCGCCTTGAACAATATTTTATTCTGAATAATATAAATGAAACTAGGAAAGTAGCTACACTAATTACATTTATTGGCGGCCCTACATATGAACTGTTAGCGACGCTTTGTGCACCAAAGAAACCACACGAATTGAGATATGACGACATCAATAACATTATGTTAGAACATCTCCAACCGACGCCTAGTATATTAGCAGAGAGGTACAAGTTTCGACAAAGAACGCAATCTAAAAACGAATCTATATCGGACTATGTGGCGGCTTTGAGGAAATTAGCTAGAACGTGCGACTTCAAGACGGCCTTAGACGAAAATTTAAGGGATCAACTTGTCTGTGGCATGTTTAATGAAATGAGCAGACAGAGGCTTTTTGCGGAAGATAATATAAGCTTCACAAAAGCTTACCAACTGGCTCACGCCTTAGAAGCGGCAGAGGCGAACGCGGCGGCAGTGAACAACGACAAGCGGTCGAGCGACGACGGCGCCGAGGCGTGTCATGCTGTCACGAGCGAGACTCATCGCGGCGGTGGACGACGCGCGCCGGTGACGAGCGGCGAGCGAAGATTCGAGCGAGATGGCGCAGCTGGCGGGAGCGGCGCGCCGGGCGCAGCGAGGAGTGCGGGCACGGGCCAGCGGCGCACGGGCCGCGCCGGCGGAGCGGCGGCTGGAGGACCGAGGCGCTCGACTTGTGGGGCTTGCGGCGGACAACATGATGCAGCTAAATGCAAATTTCGCGTATACGTGTGTCGCGTATGCAATCGAGAAGGCCACCTTAAAAGAATGTGCCCTAAACTTGGCGCGAGCGGCGCGAGTTACGTGGATGGCAATTACGTTAAAGAAGTAAAGGACTCCGATACCGACGATAGTGTCGAGGTAATTAATTCAATTTATAACATAAGTCGCTCTAAAGACTACAAACCGTATACCTTAACATTACTTGTTGATAATAAAGAGTTGGAAATGGAGATTGACACAGGTACCCGTATATCGTGTATTAGTTTAGATTGCTATTATAAAATGTTCAGGCACTGTGATTTAATAAATTCAAATTTGTCGTTACGTTATTATACAGGTCCGACCGTAACGATTGTAGGCAAAATAAAGCCCGTCGTTAAATATAAAGATAAGGAACGGGAATTTAGTTTGTATGTCGTGAAAGCGGGGAGGACATCATTAATCGGTCGCGAGTGGTTAGAGGAACTGGGTATTATAGATCGGGCCAGTTTTCAGTGTAACAGTATAGTCACGGGAGGTAAATTTGATTTGAACTCGTTCAGTTCCAGATACGCTCAGGTTTTTGAAGACGGGCTGGGGTGCTACACGGGCCCGCCGGTGGGGTTCCGGCTGCGAGACGGCGCGACGCCCGTGTTCCTGCGCGCGCGCCCGCTGGCGTTCGCGCTGCGCGAGCCGGTCGACCGCGCGCTGGACCAGCTGGTGAGTGACGGCATCATCACCCCTGTCAACTGTTCGGATTGGGCCACACCAATTGTACCAGTAGTCAAGTCAGACGGTTCGATTCGTATCTGTGCTGATTACAAGCTGACGCTCAATAAATGGCTAGAGGTAGACAGGTATCCTCTGCCTAGAATAGACGATTTGTTAGTAAAGCTGAATGGCGGGGACAAATTTTCGAAAATCGATTTGAGTCAGGCTTATGCGCAATTTCCGTTGGACGATACCAAGAAATTTACCACAATTAATACACATAAAGGCTTATTTCAGTACAATCGCCTTGTATATGGTCTCGCATCGAGCCCTGGTATCTTCCAACGCAAGCTAGAGCAAATGTTTGCCGACTTACCCACGGTTGGGGTATACTTAGATGATGTGATAATAACAGCAAAAAATGATGACGAACATTTAAACATACTTTGTCAGGTTTTTGACAGATTGCTAAAGTACGGTCTAAAAATTAAAAAAGAGAAATGCACCTTTTTCGCAGAATCTGTCACATATTTAGGTTTTGTCATATCAAGAGAAGGAGTATCGGCATGTGCAAGTAAAGTTGAGGTTATCAATAAGATGTCTAGGCCAGAAAATGTTTCAGAGCTACGATCGTTTCTTGGAATGATAATGTATTACGCAAAATTTGTCAACAATTTGAGCACGATATTGTCACCTATGTATGAGTTACTAAAAAAGGGCGTTAAGTTTGTGTGGAGTAAAGATTGTCAGGCCGCATTCGAGAAAATTAAGAAGATGTTACAATCAAGTGAGGTGCTAGCGCACTACTCGCACGAGCTGCCGCTGGTGCTGACGACGGACGCGAGCAGCACGGGCGTGGCCGCCGTCATCGCGCACCGCACGCCGGCGCCGGCGGGCGAGCGCCCGGTCGCGTATGCGAGTCGAGTGCTCAACTCTGCTGAGAAACACTACTCGCAGATCGAGAAAGAGGCACTTGCGATCATATACGGAGTTCAAAAATTTCACCAGTACTTATATGGTAGGAAATTTTTATTAAAGACAGACCACAAACCGCTTGTTACGATTTTTGGAGGCAAAGCCGGAATACCGACTATGGCAGCGAGCAGACTGCAGAGATGGGCCGTGATCATGTCTGCGTATAATTTTGACATAGAATATGTGCGGAGCGAACAGAACGCAGCGGACGCCTTGTCGCGATTGATTACCGGGCCCGATAGAACGGTACGATCGGAGGTAACTTACCTCAATTACGTTCAAAACTTTTTACCGATAACGAGTACGGACATTAAAAAAGCGACGGACAAAGATCCGATTCTAGTAAAGGTTATGATGTATATTGTTTCAGGATGGCCTACTTATTGTGACGATGAGAATCTTAAACCATTTTTTATTCGAAGAAACGAGCTGTACATAGAGGCCGGGTGTATACTGTGGGGATACAGGGTGATAGTGCCGGCTGTTTTTCGCAATAAAATTTTACAGGAGCTCCACGTTGGACATGTCGGCATGGTGAAAATGAAGAGCACGGCCCGCAGCTACGTGTGGTGGCCCGGCATCGACGCGGACGTGGAGCGCGCGTGCCGCGAGTGCGCCACGTGCGTGGCAGAGAGCAGCGCGCCGCCGCGGGCGCCGCCCAAGCCGTGGCCGTATATTTCAGAACCATGGACGCGTCTACATGTGGATTTCTTAGGTCCTATTGAAAATAATTCGTTTTTCGTTATTGTAGACTCGACGACGAAATGGATAGAAATTTTTCGAATGTCGAAAACAACTACGTCATCGGTAATTAAGGTTTTATGCGAAACATTTTCTAGATTCGGTTTGCCTAGGTCGATTGTTTCCGATAACGGCCCTCAATTTTGTAGCGCACAATATGATCAATTCTTGCAATCAAACGGCATTGAAAAAATACTAACGCCGACATACCATCCCGCGTCCAACGGCGCCGCCGAAAACGCTGTTAAGCTCTGTAAAAAAGCTATCAAGAAAGCGAAGCGGGAGGGAATCGATATAGACTTAGCCTTACAAGCATATTTGATGACGCATAGGAACACAATTCATGGTACCACGGGCGATTCTCCTGCACTGTTACTGCAAAAACGTAGACTGCGCTGCCGGTTAGATTTACTACGAGGAGGAGAAGAGAGGGAGCGTAGAGTGGAGCGCACGCAAGAGCGACAAGTTCGTGCGGCTGGAGGTCGCGAACGCCAATTTCAAGTTGGAGACCTGGTGCACATGCGGGAGCAGACCAATCCGGATAGGTGGGTAAAGGGAACAATAAGAGAAGTAATAGGTTCCAGGAATTACATGGTAGAAAGGACGGATGGTACGCTATCTAAAAAACACATTGACCAAATAAAAAACAATGGTACAATTGGTACGTTAGACCATGGTAATGATAGTCGGTTGGTGTGGCCCGGTTGGGATACATCTGGTGATGATGTGGCTGGTCCAGCGGAGGCGGCAGGCGCGAGTGTGGCGGCCGCGCAGGAGCCCGGGCCCGCGCCGGTCGCTGCTGCACAAGCAGCACCGTTGCCGGGGGCCCAGGCGCCTACTAGCCGGTATGGTAGAGTGTTAAACCGAGTTAGACACTTTCCCTTGCCCGAAATCGATTAAGTTGTTTGTTGTGTTAGCATAAGGTCTAGTTGTTAATTTTGTAGTTATAGTGTTATTGTTTTTGGTTAGATTAAGAAGCTTGTTTAAAATTAGCAAGAGGGTGTTATGTATGCATACTACATGCAGCTTCTATCAGTCTACTACGCTTGACAGGTGTTTGTATTTTTCTAGCTGTCTACTTTTTGATATTCATTCCTTTAATATATATATTGCTGTCAAGATGTATTTTTACTAATATTCCTGATAATAGCCCCATATTTCACACTGGGCATCAATAATATTGTAATTTTTTAAATCGTGTAACTCTTGCCGGCGACAAGCCCCCATTATTCCAAAAATTACAGCCACCTGTAACAAGAAATAGGAATCTAGGTGTTAAAAATCCTTACAATGTAATTAAATACAATATTTGCATACACAGAATACCTAAATAACATAATTAACCGAATATACTAGTGCATTAATAAAACAATAAAACAACAAGTATGTAACTATAGATTTACCTTGTTGAATAGATGATTCCGATCAGGTGCTTGCTCAATTAATGTTTTTATTTCATCTGGTAAAAAAGTCTTCGCTTTTTTCGCCTTAAAACCTTCTGACTTTCTTTTCAATAAAGCCAGCAACTTGGCGTATTTAGATATATTATGTCTGTCTGGTGGTATATGTTGAGAGTTGCCTTGAGTTTTGAATATTCAACCCAAAGTGAAGACGGTTTGAATAATTCTATGAGGCTTTTAAAATATGCCAATAGGACATTCTCTGAGTATGACGAAGTCAGGTGTTCGATTCGCCACGCCATGAATTTCTTGTACGACTGATCGTAAAGATGCCGCGATTTTGTAGGCAACAAATTCTCAGTAACTGATTGTGCCGCCGTCGATATTTCTTCCGGTGTCAGAACCAAGTCCTCATCATAATCCATCTTATCTTATTATTATTCAATTTATTTTCTTCACTTCACAGTCCAAAAAAAGATGAAAAAAGAATTTTAAACAAATTTAAAGATTGCCGCACAAACTGAAAATAACAGTGAAAAAACAAATGACGGAATGTAATAGACACGGTAACGTTTTTTTTTTAAACTGTCAGTTACTGCCTGCCGGTGACGATTCTAAAACACTTGCGTTTTTTTCCTTACGTTGGTAGCAATTATTTTAGATACGTTATTATTTCAGACAATATGAATGCAGTTGTTTGTTAAGTTGTCAGGTTTGCGATTTGTTGTAAATTGAGTAGGTATCTCTGCTAGCAGTTGCATTTTAGCGACTTTATAAGCCTAGGGTGTTTTTGAAGAATAGAGTATATAGACTTTTCTGAAATTGTGTAAGTCCAGCTTTTATATTTGTTGGCGGGACTATATAAATGACAGATAAAAGTGCCGGAGTAGAAAAAGTAACATTATAAAATGCGACCCAGGTTCAAATTCTATTGAAGCGGAGTGTGTATTTTAATTTTTAATGCACATAGATACACTTGGCCTGACGAGGCTATACAATGCCTAGGTGCTTCAATTTTTTATCGTCATATTACGTGTCATTATATAATTTAAAAAATAATAATTTGATGGGCCTTTGGAATTATAATTCTTTTAATAAATCTATTGCTTTTATTATTGTCATCACTTTAGGTAGGAATAAAAGTACCTACACAGGATTATAATAATATAACTAAATATTTACTTCCAAGTTTTCGTGGAGCAATTCAAATTATTTTATTAAATATGTTTTATTTGTGTTTTTTAAGTAATTTTTTTTGACATATGATATGACATCTAGAATTTATGACTAAATACCTATTTATTTTTCATTATTTCGTTTTTTTTTCTTAGGCACACAATAACGATTCAGGACGAATCGAGACCACTAAGACATATAAAGCGAAGGCAGACGGGTTTTGTTAGGCCCAACAATTGGAGACCAGAAAAAATGGCTCTAGAAAAGGGTGACGAGGATGACAGTGGTGATCAAAGGTTTGTGAAAATTGTGAAACAATTGAAACATTCACGAAAAATCTCGTGAGGTTTTTAACGATCAATTAAGGAACATCATGCGTCTTGGTAACAAAGAAAAACGTAATAGTACATTGTGTATTTAGGGCGGTAAGTAAGAATTTGCGAAGGCGCGGGCTTTACTTCACACGAGTTCATAATTCTTGTACCGCCCGTGGTACACACAATGTTTTTCATCACACCTGTGATACAAAAAAGTAAATAAAACAATATATTTTCACAAAACTACTCTAAAATGGTCTAAATCAGGGATGACTTAATTTCATCATTTTCATAAAGAAATCTCGGCGCGGCGCGCGGCGTGCGCCGGACCGCGCTAGTGCGACGTAATGTTGTATGAAAATCTTTAACGGCCTACTATGACGTAATGACGTACCTACGGCGCGCATCACCGCAGCGTATTGGCGCACTTACGGAACAGGTGTGATGAAAAAAAATATACAGATGTAGGGCAAAATTCTTTTTCTTCGGCCTTTCACGGAAACATCCGAATTCATATTGCTGTCACAATGAACTTCAGTATATATTGCACTGAAGCTAATTGAGACAGGGAGATTAATTCGGGCGTTTCCGTTAAAAACCGAAGAGAAAGGATTTTGCACTACATCTGTACCATGCCTATACAAAAACAATAACCCATCATTATTTTTAAAAACAAACATGTTTGTTATTACTCTGTCCAACAATCTCAGTCAGTAGAAAATCAGACAAATTCGCAGCTGCTACAGCCTTATGGTGATGAGGACACAGTAGGTTTAGCTGACCCCCTCCCCGGCCAAACATCGAAAATTCGAAGTAGCTACCTGTCACTGTCACCCTAATTATGCCTCAATTAAGAGTGATAGAAACAGGCCTACGCAGTTGCTTCAAATTATCATTTCCATGTTAGCGGAATGCCCTCTGCTAGTCTGCTCATTACAGATTTCAGTTACACGATAATTCTGGCATCAGATCAGTCCATCACCTCCATGCTCCAGTGTCTGTTGACTGAATGTCAGACCTGCTACCGTGAACACCGAAGTTCGCAAGTTTCGGGGATTTTACTCGAACTCTCTAGTCTGGTGACGCCTTCGTTGGAGGTATAGAGACATATCCCCGAAATTTACGAACTTCGGTGTTCGCAGTAGCAGGCCTACTACCGCGAAAATCGAAATTCGTGAATTTCGAGGATTTTTCTCTGTCACTCAAACGAAGGCGTCATTAGAGTGAGAGAGACAGATCTATACATAGATATACGAAGTTCGTTTTTCGCGGGTGGGCCGCAGGCCAGGTGGCCGGCAGAGTTCACCATCCAACCGCTGCCATAGAGAATAACACAGATTCTATTATTGTATAGATCCGTGCGCATAGATCCAGGCGCAGTGGCATGGGCGCCCCCTACGAAGATCAATCGCAGACCGACTGCGTTCTCGCGACCCGGCGCTTTCGATTCTGGCATGGACTTGAACGTCGTCAATCGCAAGCCAACCGGTTTGTTGCATTTCTTTGATGATGATGAGGAACGGAACTCTGCGCCTACACTGAAAGATTTCAGGTTAGTTATTTTAGTTCATGGCTCTATACAGAGTGTTTTTTTTTAAGTGGGACAGTATGGGGAAATCGGAAACTATAGAAGATACAAGGAAGCTGTCTTAGGAGACATTAGGTAATTTTTTGAGATAACGATTTTGGCATTTTCAAAATTTTGGTCAAGTGCGAGTTGTACCTAAAAATTAATAATATTGATAAAAAAAAATGTTGACGCAGTAGTACAACAAACGAAGGAAACTCAGAGGAAAAAACTCGTGTATAAGGGAATTTTGGCATAATTGTAGGGAATGGTGTTTTAAACCACATACTAAAAGTACTGGTGGTTAGGGGTGGAGCTAACGGGGGGAGAGGGGTGTAAAGGTCCTTATTTTTAATTTTTCGTAAATAACTCTTAAACCGTGGCTTATAGCAAAAAACGTTCTAGTACATAAGTTATCTACATAAAATTCTCTACAAAAAAGATATATTCGTGTTTCCTCTGGGATCAATGTGTCATGAGTCATGACATAAGAAAGCACGAAGATGGACACTAACGAAATAAACACATCTGTTTAAGTAGGTATGGCACATACAGAATGCTCGCGAGCATTCCAAAAGATTTTAATGCTCAATTCCTGACCATATTTAGAGTCTTTAATGTTATATAAAATTTCCTGGATTCGGCTTGGTTTCAGAGATAATCAACCTTTTTTTCGAAATAAGTTTTTCGACGTAACTCGTCATAAAACTTCTTTTTGATTACAATGCTACCACAATGTGTTTTAATATTACCACACACTTGCATGGCAATCAAAAAGTGGGAATAAACTTGACGAAATAACCAGTCCCTAAAAAATTATTAAAATAAATAATTTTTACAAATTGTTTGGAAGATAAAAAGTACTGAAAGTGTCAAAAAGTATACAAAATGTCTGAAATAAAAGGGAAAATAAAAATTTTTTTTGGTGGTATTTGACATTAGGTCTCATAATATTTTTTGTTTATTTTGATATAAAGAATACATACTTAAAATATTTTGGAATGCTCACGCCCGGGCGCGCCCTGTATGCTTATTTGTAAAAATAAAATTCCTAATTATCTTCTAAACCTAAAATATTCTCATAATCATCGTCAAAAGATTTTAAATATGCATTCTAGACATGAAAACAAACAAAAATTATTATGAGACCTAATGTCAAATACCACCAAAAAAAAATTTTTTTTCTCTTTTTTTCTAGACTTTTTGCATACTTTTTAACATTTCCAGTACTTTTTATCGTGACAACAATTTGTTAAAATTATTTATTTTAATAATTTGTTTAGGGACAGGTTATTTCGTCAAGTTTATTCCCATTTCTGGATTGCCATGCAAAAGGTGTGGTAATATTAAAACACATTGTGGTAGCATTGTAATCTAAAAGAAGTTTTATGACGAGTTACGTCGAAAAACTTATTTCGAAAAAAAGGTTGATTATCTCTGAAACCAAGCCGAATCCAGGAAATTTTATATAACATTAAAGACTCTAAATATGGTCAGGAATTCAGCATTAAAATCTTTTGGAATGCTCGTGAGCATTCTGTATGTGCCATACCTACTTAAACCAATGTGTTTATTTCTATAGTATCCATCTTCTTGCTTTCTTATTTCATGACACATTGATTCCAGAGGAAACATGCATACGTCTTTTTTGTAGAGAATTTTATGTAGATTACTTATGTACTAGAATGTTTTTTGCTACAAGCCACGGTTTACGAGTTATTTACGAAAAATTGAAAATAAGGACCTTTACACCCCTCTCCCCCCGTTAGCTCCACCCCTAACCACCAGTACTTTTAGTATGTGGTTTAAAACACCATTCCCTACAACTATGCCAAAATTCGCTTATACACGAGTTATTTCCCCCGATAGGCGACTTTTGGTCTTTGTTAGGTGGGCTACAGATCGACGTGATTTCATGCGTAGGCAATTTTATTGTATTGGCTGAAAATGTCTCCTAAGACAGCTTCCTTGTATCTTCTATAGTTTCCGATTTCTCCATACTGTCCCACTTAAAAAAAACACTCTGTATAGTTCTCCACCGTGATACAGTTTAGTAAGTAACATTTGGGCCATGGAGCAGGAGTGAACAGGGTAGGTTCTAGGGATGATCACCCTGACCAACTTTTACTGTTGAGATAACTAAGAAATCGAGGTAAATCTCCTACCTAACTATGAGTTAATTATTACTTATTAAGGCACAATTACTTATTACATGATTAGGAGATTTTTTTCACGATTTCTTGGTTGTCTCCTTGGTGACAGCGTGAACGCGTTACCGTCACTAATACCCTGTTCCTGTTCACTCGTGCTCCACAACTCAGATCCCACATCCCACCCTATACAAAGAATGGGGAACAGAACAGAAAATCAGTTATTTTAAGTGCTGTAAGTAGTAGCGCCTTCGACACCTGCAATGTTTCTATGTGGTTTATCACAGACTACTCTCGTATTCAACTCAAGACGACTACATCATCGTAGGACAAGTCAAATTGTGTAAGATAGTGTCATAGTTTATTTATATTTATGTAACAATAACATTTATTTCAGGCACAACTCTTTACCTGAACAAACTAGTACCATGTTGAAGAAAACTCCAACATTTGAATTAACATCAGACGAACAAGTGCGACATTATCGCCCCTATATCGCCGACGACTCGCTTTCTAGAAAGAAGCGTGGCCATCACAGTCACGAATCACTTAAGACATCTTTGCAAAGTATCGTTTTTGCGAAAAAGCGCCCATCGATGTCAGTAGAAGAATACCAGTTGAGAAATAAACAATATAGGGAGGCAAATGGTTGGTATTGGTATACAATGTGCCCATTAGAAAAGGGAAACAAATGAACATCGGATTGCTGACCAAATTTTAAGTCAAATTTGAATTTAAGTCTTCCAAGGAAATTGCATGTTTAGGTACCCATCTATCTGGAGGATATGGGGTGGTAACTATACGTACAATAATTTTGGCCAACTCTACTGCCCCACTTGTGACAGAGTTTTTAAAAGTAAGTTCGGCTTTGGAAGCCACAGCAGAGCCCACGCTTATAATTAGCCAGGGTCGCCGTTGCCGAGTACGGCATGGATGGATGGCTCTATTATATACACCGTGTTTTTATTGATTTCCGTTAAATTAAAGGGAAGCTTATTTAGGCCAAAAATAATCAATTTGTCTAAGAAACTAGTATCTTAACTCTTACTGTTATTATGTTATTAAAAAAAATAAGTTTAATGACTTAACAAGTGTATTGCAACCTTTATTACATCCTAATGAAACTTATTTTTAACATGTGCCGTCAGTCACCTGAGATCTGATTTTTAAAGTTATATTATAACGAAATGAACAAAAGCCGATATACCAGGCAACTTCTATTAATGTCCCAAGTAACCTGTCCAATTTAACGGAAATCAATAAAAACACGGTGTAGGTATATATCTACTGATGCTGCAGTTCCCGAATGGCAGCTAGGGTTCCTTTTGGTTGACTGTACAGTCGACATCAGGGTCGCATTTTATAAAGTTACAATTTACAATTTCGCTGTTTGCCTCTCTTTCTAGCCAATAATGTGCATGCGTTAGAGACGCAAACAGCAAAATTGTAAAAACGCGACCCAGATATATCGTAGCGTCTATCATAAATATCTGTACACGCTTCTATCGTTATGGCAATAACGGCGTATTCAGATATTTTTGAACCCTCCCTGACGCTACGATATATCTAATGACGACTTTACGTAGCTATTATTTTTCTTTACAGAAAATACAGCTGCAAAATAACCCTGAAGAATAACTACGGTTCTGCTTTTTAATAATTTTAACTTTATTAATAAAATTTTACACAACGTTTACTGCAGTTCTTTTAATACGTTTAGCCGATTTAATTTCGTTAAAACGTTTTCTAGAAATAAAAATTATTTGCATAAAACAATATTCAAGTAAATAGTTGGTTCTTCCTTTAACCTTCTCACCGCCACAGTCGGCTATTAGATGACAACGGAAAATCGCGCCTACGACGCCAATGGCCGACAGCTACGCCAATGCTATAGAAACTCACGCGGGATGCCTTAATAGTAGATTGTACAGCAAGTTGTACACTCTGCTTTTCACTTCGTTTGCGAGGAAAGTAAAACACAATAGTACATTGTGCATCAAGGGAGGTAAGTACGGAATTACTAACGAGAACGTTAGAAGCCCGACGCCGTCAGGCGGAGGACTTTTATGACTCGAGTTAGTATTCCGCTTACCGACCGTGATACATATAATGTTTTTCATCACACTTGCCGACAAAAAAATAAGTTTTAAGACAAAATATTATTACATGACGTACTGACATTTCTATTACTCCCTAGGTAATTTCACTTTTCTATTACTCCTGCTACGCGCGCAAGCAATAGCGCGCTTAGACAGCAAGTGTGATGAAAACACATTTTCACTGCAATTTACACAACGGAGTTGTCATAAAGCGAAAGAAGAAAAATTTAAAACCAATACCCGCCAACTCATTTTTTAATTTATTCTTTTTAATTTTCAACCGGTGATCAGAGTTTCAGTTGGTCGGTTTTCCGCCAAGTCAAACATTTCGGAGCATTTTTGAAAGATAATCGATATCTATTTAATGTGATTTAGTTAATTTAATGACAGAAAATAAATTATTCTATTATTGTACTTAATATAAATAAAATAATATAACAAGTTTTTGTTAGCTACACTATTTTATTGCTCAATAAAATTGTGCAAATCAATTAAATGTGCAATTTAACTGTTTGGCTGTTGGGACCGATTACCTTAGCCTTAGAAAAAAATTACTTTTATGCTCTAGACCATAAAATCGCATTTTATGTCGTCTACGCACGACATAAAGGTGCACTTTTTGAGCATGAGAAGTAAAAAAATCAATTTCGTTTAAATAATCGCGTACGCGTGGCGTCTGGAGCTCATCATATTCCTTTAACGTCTGGCGGTGAAAAGGTTAAAGCTGTAACCTTTATCTTGGCAAGAAAAACCTGCGTTCTGGCCTCCTCGCCGCAAAAAAACTGTTTTCACTTCTCATGCTCTTAAAATATTATTTTAGTCCCTGCATATCGGGACTAAAACTCTTTATTAATCTCTAGGGACTAAAGTAATTTTTTTTTAATTGACGTTGGAAACCCGTAAACAGCCACACTCACGGTGTTCAAGAATAAAGGATAGTCGCCATTTTCAGTGCTTGTGTATGGACCACTTTTGTGCATGCCGTGGATACAACCTCTAAACTTTTTTTTAATTGACTTTTGAAACCCCTAAACAGCCATTTCTAGTGTTTATGATTTTTGAACGAACGGTTATTGACATTGAAAATAACCTCAAACTGTCAATCGTGAAAAAATATTAAGGAGAATCGATTTATTTTCTTGATATACATGTATATTTAATACTTGTTTAATATATGATTAAGATTGAATCCAATTTATTACTTATTTTTTAATAACCAATTAGCTTCAAAATAGTTATGTAGTTAGCTACAATTCGTTGGCTAAATATGCAAGTATTTAAAGCGTCATATTTCGAAAAAGGAATACAGATAAAAACTTAAACGCGGAACGAATTTGATTGCTTATTTTTTGTGTTTTTGTCCATAAGTAATATTGTTCAAATCGTAGTTATATAATTTACGATGTCACGTCATGCGATGAAGAAGTATTAACGCCTTACTCCAGAATGAAGAAGAATGCAAAAGAGGTGGTGCAAAATCTTTTGCCGCCGAAATCTAGTGTAATATATTCAAAAGCGTATCAAACTTTTATGGATTGGAAAACTGGAAAGCAAATTAGGTAGGTACCAACATCATTTATGGAAGGCGTATTTCTGACATATTTTGATGAAAAATCTAAGAAGCTTAAAACCATACTCCTACTAAACCATACCTATAACTTGAAAAAGTTTGCGAATTTATAGTAAAGTGGCCATGTTCCGAAGAAATCGGAAGTTTTGACATCGCAGAACATATAATTTTTTTGTTTCTTATTTGTTCTTTCTGATAATTAATACTGAGATTATGTAGAACGTAGCTTTTTTCCTCGCATTCTAAGTGAAAAGTAGAGTGTTTAATTCGGGACTAAACAGCCATAATGACACTCGAACTACATCCACCCTCGCTACGCTCGGGTGGATAAATATCTCGTGTCATAATGGCCTGTTTTAGTCCCTCGTTGAACAATCTACTATTTAACCCTTAAATTAATTTTAGCTTTTCGATTTTGTTCGTATTCATAGCCGAGCTATCAACCGCTAAATCGCTTTTGATGGGACCTGGCCAACTACCGCGAACTTCGAAATTCGTTAATTTCGAAGATTTGTCTCTGGCACTCCAACGAAGGCGTCCAATTAGAGTGACAGAGACAAATCCTCGAAATTTGCGGATTTCGACGTTCGCGGTAGGGCCGCAGGTCCTGAATTACATGACACGCTTTTGATAAATAGGTCACAAACTGTGATGTGAACATTGCGCTGACGAACTGCGAGCGTGACGCGTGCCGCTGTTGGAGTCCCGCTCGAAATACGCGCGTGACTCACTGAGCCTTTAGGGCCTACGCTAGCTGACGCGTATTACCCGGAACGGACGCTCGTCTAACAAAGAAATTGAATGAACGGCGCAAGCTGGTACGGGCGCGTGTGACGGATTTTAATATTGAGCGGCACCCGCGACGCTGCGCACGCGGCGGGCATTCGCGCTAGTCGACGCCTGTCTTCCACCGCGACCGGAGTGATTAACAGCTTCGTTTAAAAATCGGCAATCACACGTTGACCACATGTAAACATTGTCGGTGGCCTGACAACCTCGTACTTTGATTCGACAACCGCATGCGGTGAACGACCAAGTGTAATTGCCGCTAACTTTCACTGCTGGTGACGCTCGCGTACTAAAGGCCCGGCCACGACATTGGTCTAAGGTGACCAGCGGCGAGCGAATGCATGAGTTGGAACGGGATGCCGATATGGGTACTCCCTCTCGCACGTATGGTTTTCCGCTAAGATGATCGCCTTTTAGACCAATATCGTGGCCTCGGTATACCACTTAACAGTAGGTAGGTATATCTGACAAGGAACCCTTTTCGCCGACACGTCAAAAATAAATAGCATGTCGCCCACGCCCAGCTACAATGGGCACGTCAACAACTGTAAAGTTTAAATTGTCAAACGAAGGTGTATTTTATTTTTAATTTTCTGACTTGATATCAAGTGCATGAGCGGGCATGAAATAAGGCTTCGTATCAGTCTGGTAGGGTTAATGTGTCATATGAGACAAATTGACAGTTGAATTGAAATCAACCGTTATTCCAACTGAAATCCACTTGTATAGTAATTAGTTACTTAGGTAGAACCGGAGCAGAGGGATAGGTGGAGGTGTATAAAAAAAGGGATTAATAATAATAAAAAAAAACATTTAATCACACCGAAGTTGCACTTACAATTTCGCATAACATTGTAATTAATAATACTAGGCACAATAATAATTATTCGATACCTACATTATTAATAATTTATCTAAGTTGCATATTGTGTACACATTCCTTCATATACAAGGCACATAATAATAATTATTATGGCCATGGAAAAAGATATGCACATATTTATTCGTATTTATTTGTTACATACAATCTTTTGTATGAATTAAAAGGACGCATTGAATTTGACCATAAAATCCCGATTTCGATAATAAATAAACCATTTCATAAAACTTCGATAACTAGCCGAAATGTATGAAACAGCTTTTTATACATGTTTGACTATCAATTGATATAGTCACAGGTACCTCTCCATTAGCAGAATGTAGGTAGGTACATAATGTATGTAAAAAACGTACGAACGTACGCATTTATACACTTGCTGTATACATTGTATAATACATATATATTTACATAATGTAATATCCCAAATCCCATAATGTACAACGCACACAAGACTAAAAAAAATGCGACGTACATTCAGCCAAAAAGATGGTCTACTACTTTTCGATTTTATTACTTCGGAATAGAGTCGAAAATTGGTAGACCAGATTTTCGGCTGACTCTAAATCGACCTGACAGGTTCATACATACCAATACATTATTTACGTATCATTTTTCTATACAACAGAAAATAAGAAGTTGTTTTAAATCATTGCCATTCATATTCGTAATAAAATCAGGTACAACTACAGTGAAACGTTATCTGGGGACCTAAGCATGATGACAATCGTACTTTTCGATTCGGTGTCGAAAAGTCGAATAATATAATGGTATAACAGAACGAATCACTCTTCACTTTATTATCTCCGTCCTGTAGGCTTAGCATATGATTGGTGCGACAGTATGTCGCCGCGAGATAGATCTCCCGTCCTTTACTAGCTATATTAACAAAACAAGGACGCATAGTCTATCTCGCGGCGAGATGATGTCGCGCCAATCATGTGCTAAGCATACTGGTTAACGTAAACGTAAAAAGGTACCCCATCCTATTTTTTATTATTTCCTTCTCCACAAAATGTTGTATTCAAGAGTACTTTTCTCCGTAGCCGATTGTCCGATTTTCATCTCGTTTAGGCACCCCAAAATTTATACATATTGCTATTTTGCACTATTTTGCTCCGATAATAACATAACTAAGGTATAGAAGAGAATTGTAGAGGAAATACATAACATTCATGTAAGAAGAAATATTTCCAAACATAGTTGTTTGTCATAATTGAATCATAAGAATTGTCTATTACACTAATCTATCACAAGTTCACGAATTATTGTATCCATTATTTAAACTCGATACAAAATTGTGTCATCACACAGTATATTCCTTAAATTTTATTTCATTTGTTGACTTATCCTCCAACTAACATGTAAACCAAACAACGAAGGTGTCTTCACTGTCCCACATATGGAGACACATCTAGCCTTTATTACAAAGCCGTAAGGTTTTTGATTTAGGTTTTTTACTACATAGCATGCGGTCCACCTTGGCAAAGCAATGTAGAATTCTTTATTTGGCAAGACAATAGGACATCGTTGATTGGTATAGAAGAATATCACCACCACCGCTAGATGTGTTAGTGTTATCTCTAATGTTTCAAAAAAATATATGCTTGAATGAAGATGACAATGTGAAAAACCAATAGAGCATGTAACTTCATCGATTGGTATACAACAATATCACTATCACCGCCGAAATGTTAATGTACAAATACAGTAAGTGTTGGACAATACACGTTGGGCTCTATAGGTACATACGACTACCCTAATAACAAAATAGTATTTAGGTAAGGTGATGTACATAATAAAATATGGTTTGAATCGCTTTAAGAAATAGTTATTCCTTATTTTGCATCGCTGTAACTGTTACTGTGTTAAACAAAATTGAACCTAGCACACCTTAACTTTTGTACAGTCAACTAACGAATGTTGGTTAGGTTAGGTATACTTTAGAAGCGTGTAATTATAAGTACTATTGACAGCCAATCCCTGAGTTGATAGAAAGTCCTTCAAATTGGAATATCTACTCTCATATATTATAAGACATGCTATGATTCAGAAAATTATTACTACTTTCAGTAACTTCCCGTAAAATATGTAAAAAAAGAGTGGTGCAATTATTTTGTTCACAACCACTGACGTGGTTATACGTACAGACTTGACGCCGGATATGATGCCGTCAAATACTTTGTAGCATTCAAAATCGGTACACCATGTATTTTGGTGTCAACTAAAAATGTGGTATCCAACTTTTCGACTTTATTACCACTAAATAAAGTCGAAAAGCGGTATACCACATTCTTCGTTGCAAACAACTCGTAATTTAGGTACGTTACTGTGTAAGAGTGACAGACGGTAATAATTTCACACCATTGAGACATTTGGAACGTTCACCATTTTAACCTATAAATGTCCATGTCCATGTCCGAAGTTGCCGTTCGGCGGCCTAGGCTCGTTGTTGTTGCTTTCTTCATCTTGAGCGTCGGCGCCATTGCCGTTGGCTGCGTTGCGGTTTTCAAGTTGCTGCTGCCACATGGAAGCGTAGACACCACCTTGCGCTAGGAGAGCTTCGTGGCTGTGGATGGAAAATGAAATGAAAAATGAAAAATCGTTTATTTCGTTAACCATAAGGGTACAATGTCACAAAAGTTAGGACCTTCCAGTAGGTATTTCATACTTGTAACAGAAGATCCTGCTCTTTCTATTCTATATATATACAATAGTTGTAGTATTTAGATGGAAGTTATTTATTGAGTGGGGAAACATTTCTGTAGGTCAAGATGGTTCGAAGACAGGGTTGAATGATGACTAGGGGTCGGAACTATGGGTGCAAAACTTTAAAATTGACACTTTAGCCAGGTAAATACGAATATTATTGAAAAATCTGTATCCAATTTTATTCCCTATCTCGGAATCTTCAACTTACATTGTGTGGGTGTGTAGATAATAATATGTATATTTTATGGATCTACTAGCGACCCGCCCCGGCTGCGCACGGGTGCTATACCTACATAAAAACCTTCCTCTTGAATTACTCTACCTATTAAAAAAATCTCATCAAAATCCGTTGCGTCGTTTTAAAGATTTAAGCGTACAAAGGGACATAGGGACAGAAAAAGTGACTTTATTTTATACTATGTAGTGAGTGGTGATGTGCTACGTCCACTTCAGAAGTTTTGCACCCATAGTTCCGACCTCTAATGATGACCTATACCACAAAACTTTACAAGCGTACAATTCTACAAAATTGTATAAATATCCATACAAAAAGTTGACAAATTTGTAGAATTGTACGCTTGTAAAGTTTTGTGGTATAGGGGCCTGGTGAAGGTCGCAGGAGTCGGCAGATATGGGTGGCGCAGGACCGGTCATTGTGGCAATCTTTGGGGTAGGCCTATGTCTAGCACTGGTCATTCGGCTGATATGATGATGATCGGGTAAGAATAATTGTTATACTCACTTTCCTCTCTCAATGATTTGTCCTTCCTGGAGTACAAGGATTTCATCCGAGTGGATGATGGTGGACAATCTATGGGCAATGATGAGTGTCGTTCTGTTGGCGCATACTCGTGCCAGCGCCGCCTGAAAATCAATTGTAGTGTTTAAACCGTGTGTCTAGTCTTCCCATCTTCCAGGGACCTCTAACAAGGCTGGTACGGCAGAAATCGCTGAACAACTCAAAGGGCACAAATTTGTAGTTTTTCCTTAACTAAACGACGAAAGGAGCTACTAAACCACGTTTGAGAAAACATGCAAGCCTTGACATTGATTGGTAAAAAATATACGGTTATGATTTCTCTGCATCATGAACTTATAAGTAGAGTTAGGAATTTTGGTGGCATTAGGTGAATAGAGAACGGTGGAGTCGTTGCAATTTTTTTTGATTGATTGAATAATTAATTCATCAAATAATAAATCTCTTGAACAGAGTCTCGCCCATTTTAAGTTTTAAATAATTTCCTTTAATTTTAGACTACTTGTAAAATTAAATTCAGTGGGCATTTTTTATAATATTGCTTATAATTAATAAATAATTTTTAGGGGCTTCGGGGAAACAGGAATCTTGAAAAGGATATCAGTAGATTTTCTCAAATATTATCATGTATTATTGCAATTTAATATTTTTTTAGTTACTCAAAAATAAAATACATTTTATTTCTTTAAAGGCATTGATGAATCCAGCTTGAACTAAACATCATTTATTTATTACTGTATAAAGTAATCATTTATTCAAGTAAAAAAAATTGTAACATCGACTCCACTGTTCTGTGTTCAATAAATGCCACCAAAATCCTAACCCTACTTATAAGTCAAGTAATTGAGCAGCATTTTCTACGAATATTTGTATTTCTACCAATACTATCTAAATAATCACGTTACCCTGCGAAGTTGTGAACGCAAACAGTGTTAACGATCAAAAATAGAGATGACAAATTATGAAAAACAATGTGAACTGTGCTAAGTTGACTCTGATTTAGAGGTATCAGCAACAGATGCCTGTTTAAATGCCGTATAATAGGATGACTTCAGAAAAAAATGGGGTTACTTTGATACATTTAAAATGGCCATACAATTGTCAAATAAATAAAATAAATAAATAAAATAAATATCTTGGGACATCTTACACATCTTGAATTTAATTAATTGATTGAGCCTTATTAAGTATGTGATTAGACTCTCCCTATATCAGTATAAGTCAAAAATCTAAAACTAACTCCCTTATTCATAAACGTCTGCTAACTTAGCAAGCCGCTAAGTATTGATTGTCCCTTTCGGTCTTATTAATATGCCTGTAAGATAGAAAGGGATAAACAATACTTAGCAGCTTGTACCTAAACTTAGGAGACGTTTATGAATAAGGGGGTAAGATTTCAAAGTCGCATTTTAAGCCTACCCCATTCTACGGTAAACTATAATAAATATAATATGATAAATAATAGCCATACTTGAATATTCCTCTCAGTGTTGGTATCCAGTGCCGACGTGGCTTCGTCTAGCAGGACTATAGCGGGATCCTTCAACAGTGTTCTGGCGATGGCTATCCTTTGCTTCTCGCCCCCACTTAGTCGGAGACCTCTCTCTCCAACCTGAGGGAAAGACAGCAGTTTTTGGACATTGTTGTGGTCTACTTTTGGCACATGTTTATAAAATCGATCAAAATAAGTACCTAAGGGTAAATAAAAACATTTATTTACGACGATACAAAATAAAATAAATAAATATGTTTCATGCGATTTCTATAACGACCACGTCATATGTATATGTAGGTAGATCAAATTAAATTGGATCAAATCTAAGTCACATTCGTGCATTTACTGTTAAATAAAATTTTCGAAAAACTAAAATTAATATGGTTTTTATATTATAGTTGCTTTTTCGTCTACGGGTAAGACTTAAAAGGGCATAAAGTATTATTGTGTTGTTGTAACGCAGATTTCATAATAAACTCATAGCAAATTGTTTAGAAGATTTATAAAGAATTATATATATAGCCATCCATGCCGTACTCGGCAACGGCGACCCTGGCTAATTACGAGCGTGGGCTCTGCTGTGACTTGCAAAGCCGAACTTATTTTTAAAAACTCTGTCACAAGTGGGGCAGTAGAGTTGGCCAAAATTATTGTAACTATAGTTAAAGGAGGGTTTCGGCCGGGACTTACGTATTTGATTACGTTTCGCATTGATATTCATGAGCCGAACGTCTTCAAAGTTTTTTACGCTCTCGTGTTATAAAGAATTGCGTAAGTACCAAAGCACTTCAATGTTTTAAGATAATATTTACCTGTGTATCATATGCATCTGGGAACGTTAAGATCCTATCGTGTATGTCAGCGTTCTTGGCTGCTGATATGACGTCAGCTGATGGAGCTTTCAGGTTTCCATATTGGATGTTGTACCTGGAAATTTCGTACGTCAAATTAATATTAGCATTTTCACTTTAGGTTTTTTTCTTGGGAACCCTTATGCCGCGGCCACGGTCTAAGGCGACCGGCTTAGCAGAAAACCATACTACCAAAATTAAAGCTCGGAAAGCAGCCGCTTGGCATGTTCTGATTTACATCACACATCATGAGCCTATCCCAGCCAATAGGCATGATGACTGGCAAGTCAAATTAGCATCTTTTTTCGAACTGTCAAAACGATCACCACTATGGAATTTTATATGAAATACTCAAAAGTAACGTCACGTTTGAGTACTGCCAAATGGCCTACTCTTTTAAGTTCTTTTCAATTTATTAAATAGAAGTTCTCTACAAAAAATACTGCAATCTACATCTTAGTAATCATTTCTTCGTGTATTATGTCGTGCATAATGTTAAATAATTTATTTTAACTACAGTCATCATTCCTATTGTGGGTCGTAGGACGTAGGCGGTAGGATTAGGAGGTAAATATGACGCTGATCCCCATCGTCACTCTTCAATCCCTTAGTCGACTATTAATACAACGGGAAATGTTGGGACGGTGACAAATGTATTCTTACTGCTGTCACCACGCGTTGAAATTGATGAGTGAGGCCTGCGTGGCCGTACGTACGTCTTGCCCCTCGATGAGCACCGTGCCTACTTCATCATAGAAGCCAGTCACATCGCTAGCAACACATCAAGAGCCTCTTACCTTACATTGTTGTCGAAGAGCACCGTATCCTACGTCATTACACCAATGTTGCGCATTTTTTGTCCGTCCGTACTGTGCCTAGCCGTTTTAGAAGCCAGTCGCATCAGTAGCAACACATACAAGAACTGACCTGACAGTGTTGTTGAAGAGCACCGTATCCTACGTCATTACACCAATGTTGCGCATTTTTTGTCCGTCCGTACTGTGCCTAGACGTTTTAGAAGCCAGTCGCATCACTAGCAACACATACAAGAACTGACCTGACAGTGTTGTTGATGAGCACCGTATCCTACGTCACTACACCAATGTTGCGCACGTTTTGTCCGTCCGTACTGCGCCTAGACGTTTCAGAAGCCAGTCGCATCACTAGCAAC
>JALPQI010006109.1:0-60250 GCA_025490895.1 Thaumatotibia leucotreta
GTCGGGGAACCTTTCATTACGGAAAATATAAACATTATGAAGGTTCCCCGACTGCAATCGAAACAAAATATAGTAAGTAATAAGACAAGCGCTTATATGTAGATACGCTCACAAGAATAAACCTGAAAAAGGAATTATTTTTTACTTTTAAGAACGTTTTTAAATGGCAGTCGTGTTTTTTAATTTTTTTTATTAATTTATTTATTTGAAACCTTTTAGTGTATTCGAAGATTCTTTAAATTTCGATTAAATTTGGAAGGCTGACGCAGGGCGGAAGTTCGCTCCGGAGGCCCGAAGAGTTCCCATCCCAGGTATTTTGGGCGAAGCCGTAGGGCACGCCGCGTGAGGGCCGGAACGTTAGCGAAACCAATGTAAATTTATGTTAAGCGAGTCCGAACTTGCGAAGGGTGAACATCAGGATGGGAGGCCGAAAGCAGAGCTCGCGGAGGCCCGGACTATCACTTCGAAGGTCCAAGTGTGTCACTCGCAAGTAATTTAGAGCAAGGCTGAAGGCCGAGCTGTGAGAAAATTAAGCTACCATGCTTCTTCAACTACCGCATCTGAATAAGCCGATATCTACGTAGGACCGAAGGCCCGACGGGTGAGACCATACGGTATAACCGTCCCTCTTACCCTTTTGACCGCCAGACAAACGAATATGCTGAGCTCCAGACGCCACGCTTACGTGATTATTTAAACGAAATTTAACTTTACGGCGTCCCGCGTTAGTTTCTACTGCATTGGCATAGTTGTTGGCTAAAGGCGGTCAAAGGGTCAACTGTCTTAAGCCCGACAGGTCGCTACAAACTCTAACGAAGACCAAAAGCTGAGCTCCGCGTTGAGTCAACGGCCAAAAGCGGCCCTCAGAGGTGCGCCAGCTCACGAGGCCGAAAGCCGAGTCACCAGAGCCCAGCGTTACCACGCTGGGCGGTAAAATAGGGTAACATAAAAATAATTGAAGTATTGAAGTAGTATTGACAACTGGCGAAGACCGTAGGCCTTGCTCCGCGTAGGGCTGAAGGTCCAAATCGTCCCTAAGAGGGGCATTGGTTCGCGAAGCCGAAAGCCGAGCTACCAGAGCCCAGACATCGGCCCGGACCAGTGGAGGGAGAGGCCCGTACTTGTAAGAAATTTAAAGCAAGGCCGAAGACGGAGCTGCGATAAAAATAAGCTACCAAGCTTTTTCAACTACCCCAGCATCTAAATAAGCCCAGCTCCGCTTAGAGCCGAGGACTTGGAGCGTCACTATCGGAGTGCTCTCGGTGCGATCCCGAGGACTGGAGACTCCACGTGGTACAACCGTCCTTCTTAACTATCTTCACAATCGAAGCCAGAGCTTAGCGCTATCAGGGCACGTGATGGAATAGTGAAACATAAAAAAGAGCCGCAGGCCCGACGATCGTTTCCGCAATTTGCGAAAGTTGATAACCCGAAGTGTCCTCCAGAGGGGCGCTGACTCACGAGGCCGAAGACCGAGCTACCAGGGGCCCGTTTCTCGAACTCTTGTAACTTGTAATACAAGTGGAAGTCTCTTTTGAACACTATTAATTAGATAAGGACTTCCGCTTGTATTACAAGTTACAAGCTTTCGAGAAATAGGCTCCGGAGCCCAGCGCTCCTTCGCTATAGGTACAATGTAAAAGTGTAACTTTAAAACGAAACTCAGGACCGCAGACCCGACAAATCGTTTCGAAAAAATGGGAAGGCTGAACGTATGCGTATGGCCGAAGGGCCGTAGGCGAAACAGGGCCTAAATACAATTAATTTTTTAACATATTTCAAGTTTTAATTTTGATGCGCCTGTATGGCACGTATAGCAATTTTGTTTAGCCACAATTGCTGTTGTTATTGTATCTAGAAATCATATTAGTGAGGTACGTACTAATTTGTAAGCAATCATGTACTAAGCATACATAATATATGTGGTTAAATGTCTCGTATCTCGCAAACTATTTCAGTAGGTACATGTTATTTCCATTTTTAATAAATATTGTGTTATAGCTATTTTCCGCAACTCGACATCTAACGTGCCTATTTTATGTCAGCCTCTGTAGCCTAGTTGGTAGTAATCCTGCCTACGAAGCTGGAGGTTCCGGGTTCGAATCCCGGCGAGGGCATTATTTGTGTATTTATTTATCACAAATATTTGTTCCTTGGTCATGGCTGTCTATGTATTTAAGTATATATTATGTATCTATTATATATATCGTCGCCTGGTACCCATATCACAAGCCTTAATTGAGCTCACCGTGGGACTAGGTCGATTTGTGTAAGATGGCCCAAGATAATTATTTATTTTGCGTGGTCCCAACGCTGGCTCAGTACTTGTTGGGAACTCATAAACAGGTTACCTCACGATGTTTTCCTTCACCGTAACGCACTTGTGATGATATCAAATGATGATGTACATAAGTTTTTAGAAAAACTCATCGGCAGAAGCTGGGGATTGAACCAACGACCGCTGCGTAGCAGCCCAGCCGTGCGTTGAACCACTCGACCACAAACACTTATGTAAATGTATCTGTTTCATACACACTAAGCTCCGTGTCAGCGGTGACAGTTCTGTCACGAGTTCAAAGAAAAATTTCAATACCGCGATGTAGAACATTTCGAGTTTTCTCTTCATACATATACTGAAACATATAACTTGTATATGTTTTCACAATCTGCATGTAAAATGCTTTAATTTGATACCCAAATCACAGCGTTTGGATCACATATTATTCTTTGTGATTTGATTGCATTTTAATGAATTTCGCTCTTCTTGAATAAGTTACACACGTATAAGTTATGTACATATTCGTAATCGTTGTTTGAAGCTCTTCATTTTGATACCAAACTCGATAGGTTTCTTTCATATTTATTTTTTTCGGTTAGATAATATTGAATTTCTAGGCCGCCATATTATTTTTAACGTGACGTCACATATCCTATGTTACCCGCGACGCCACGAGGATTCTAATGATACCTTACACTATAAAAAACAGTTAAGTGGCCGCAAAGATCTGCGCGTTTAAAGAAAATATGAAACATACATAGGGGCTGAACACATATACTCTCCTTTTGGCAGTCGTGTAAAAACGCCAACGACTGAGTTTTGCGTTTTGCTACGCGCCACGCCCGCGAGTCGCCTGGCGTGAACGCGGGCTCAGTGCTTGATAATGGAGACCTAGGCACTCCGAAACATGTCGCACGTAGTGACTAAATACAGCGAGACAAGGGATTGCGTTTAACACTAGACTTCAAATCTGATGTTTTCATCTACTGTCAAATAAAATTTATAAAAAACGGGTACTTGACTAAATGTTGCTAGTTCAACGAATTTAACTAGATTTGTACATGAAACACGTGAGTTCCACCGTTTAATTATATTTATTATGTCTCACGAAAGTTTAAATTCTATTTCATCACCATCATCATCATCAGCCTATGATAGTCCACTGCTGGACGAAGGCCTCTCCTATGTGTGTGTATAGTCTATGCATATAGACGCATTAGGAGGTAAATGCCCATAATCGCCACGCTGGGCAAGCGGATTGGCGATCGCAGTAATGTGTTTAAAGTGATGACGCTGCTGCCCATCATCAATTGGTCTCAAAAATGGTCAGTGACACGTCAATCCCTTAGTCGGCTCTTACGACACCCGCAGGAGGAGTTGGGGTGGTGGCAAATGTATTCTTACTGCCATCACCAATTCTATTTCATAGGAAGGTAATGGCCAAATAGTACATTGTGCATCAAGGGAGGTAAGTACGGAATTACTAACGAGAGTGTTAAAAGCCCGACGCCGTTAGGCGGAGGGCTTTTATGACTCGAGTTAGTATTCCGCTTACCTGCCGTGATGCATACAATGTTTTTCATCACACTTGCCGACAGATTAATGATGGGCAGCAGCGTCATCATAGTGAACACATTTCTGCGATCGCCAATCCGCTTACCCGGCGTGGGGATTATAGGCATTTGCCTCCTAATTCTTCTATACGCATAGTTAATATGAGAGGCCTACGTCCAGCAGATAACTATCATAGTCTGATGATTTGACCCAATAAAAACCTTGACAAGGAGTTCTTCCCACAGTATTCGTTGACTGGGATATGCCCAACAAAAACTTGCCCCATTTCCCAGCAAGGTGCGGAACCTGGAAGCTTGAAGTCTAATTGAAGTGGCGATGTTGGTACCCCGGGCACGTTTGACAATTAATTCTGCTCGTAGACTTGCTAAATGTACGGACTTGCATTTCGGATGGCAGATAAATAATACTACAATGTTACACATACAACGCATAGAACGCCAACGTTACATACATTGTTTTTCCGATATGCATACATGACCAATTTAAGGGTCATTTTACTTGTGACATTAATAAACATTGCCTGGTATATTGGATTCTGTTAAATTAAAAAACCGCCGTGTGGTGACGGCAGTAAGAATACATTTGTCACCACCCCAACTCCTCCTGCGGGTGTCGTAAGAGTCGACTAAGGGATTGAAGTGTCACTGACCATTCTACAAGATTGATGATGGGCAGCAGCGTCATCCTAGTGGACACATTACTGCGATCGCCAATCCGTTTGCCCAGCGTGGCGATTATGGGTATTTACCTCCTAATGCGTCTATACGCATAGTTAATAGGAGAGGCCTACGTCCAGCAGTGGACTAACATAGGCTGATGATGATGATGATGATGATGATGAAATTAAAAAAACCCGACCCCGTGGCAGAATCGGGTAGATATCGTGAAGGCTGACATGAGTGTGAATGGGCTTACAGTGTAACCGTTACGAGACCGTTACGATGCCCAGGACCGCGCAAAGTGGAAAAAATGTGGCAGGAAAGCGGACCCTGGCAAATGCCGGGATAACGCTAGGTAGAAGAAGAAAATATAATAAATAAAATGGTAACGGTGAATCTTAAGAATAACATAAGAGTAAATCTCAGTTGCCTGGTGACACATTCGTACAGTCATTTTAACTTATTTTTTGATAACCCAATAACAGTAACAGTTAAGAGACTACCGTGAACTTCGGAAATCGTAAACTTCAACCTCCTCCATCTCTTTCACTCCAACAAACGCATGATTGGAGTAACAGAGTGCTCAAAAGCCACGATTTTCAAAGATGGCGGCAAGCTTACGGATTGCTTATTCATACATCGCATGTCGATGTATCCATCCGATTCATTAGAGAGGTCAATTATCGTGTTCGTATTGAGAGTGGTAATTTGTGCGTACATATATATTTGATGAACAATGAAACTGAATCAACTACTAGCCATTGACAGTGTACGTGTCAACTAATTGGGAATGTATAATTTCCAAACTATAATCAAACACCAAGCCTTCTCTGTTCCGGCCTATTGATTAGAGTCAGTGCAGATTTCGTCAGCCTCCGTAGCCTAGTTGGTAGTGACCCTGCCTACAAAGCTGGAGGTTCCTCGTTCCAATCCCGGCGAGGGCATTATTTGTGTATTTATTTATCACAAATATTTGTTCATTGGTCATGGCTGTCTATGTATTTAAGTATCTATATGTATCTATCTATTGTATATATCGTCGCTTGGTACCCACATCAGAAGCCTTAATTGAGCTTACCGTGGGACTAGGTTGATTTGTGTAAGATGTCTCAAGATATTTATTATTATTTATTTATTTTGTACAATCGCCATGGATATACCGGAGCGGCCAGGCTATTCACAAATATTTGAGCATACTGTCATGGTCTAAAGGTGCATTTAGACCTAACGAGCATTCGCTCATTCTATCCCCCACTGACCCCACTCTACGAAATTCGTTCTTTACACAAAACGTGATTCGTCGAAATTCGTTGAGCATGACTATTTCTAAGTAAATTGAGGAGCATTCAATTATTAGTTATTCATAGAGTAAGAAAAACTTATTACAATTCACGATTTACACCCTGTAGGTATACGTATTAATTATGACATTTGTGAGTTTATTTTAAATCAGGCTTAGGTTAAGTTTTGTATCAATAGTAAAAATGACCATTTTACAATTACTGCGCATGTAGCATCATTTAATGTTTCAATTTGTATTGATCAGCGCCACGCAAGTCTTCGGTTTGGAACTTGATTTTGATATTGGTTTGTAAGTTGACAGAGAGAATATTCCTTAAAAAAATACTCATTCATATTTTTTTCTAAGACATATAATCCTAAACAAAATCACAAAATGTTGTCAAAATTATAACGCACGATTAAACTAAGAACCGACAGACAATATTCGGACCCAAGAATTCGCATACGATTGTCTCGAACGGATTAAGCTAGCATTACTTACATAATAGCGTATCTTTCATGAAGAAGTTACATAAGATACGCTGTTTTGAAACTATCCTAGTATTAATTCCTATACTCGTATCATCTACAGAGTAACGTATCGTTCCTCGTTGTCCATAGCTGTTAAGACCTTTTGGAACTGTTCTCTGGCTTAGTTGTAAGTATTCTGTCAACAGCACGAGTGCACAATGATGGCTTGCGGCGTTTCTGACGAAAATTGTGGTCAAGCGTGAGACGGTAGATTAGAATGGTTCTGTATAAAAAATATACGTAGTCACACCTCGGATAGGGGCAATAAAATGTGTGAAATAAACGCGTTGGTACTCGCACAGTCTAAGCTCGTGTATGTGTACTTTTGCCATATTTATCTAAAACTTTGTACATTTGGAACCCGTTTTTGATATTATAAAAAATTGTTAAATAGACTGGTAGAGTCAATGATGCTGAACAAGATCCACCACATTTCCCAAAATTTGTATGAAACATTCCTTTTTAGGAAATCTAATCTTACTTACATACTAATCAAAATGAACAAACTTTGCAGTTTGCCAAAATATTATGTACCTACCTACCTAAGAAAAGCATGCAAACATATTTTGAATAAAAAAAAGTAATACAAAAGGAACAATTAAAGCGCAAAAAAATAATTCAAATGAATAAGGATAAATAATTTGCAACCTGAGAAAGCATTATAAAAAAATACAATAATCTTACCCCCTTACGATATGACCAACTTAATGTAAACCGTATTCTAGCAAATAAATTATTTTGATTTTTTTGATGTTTACCCACTCAGCTTCACTCAGCTTTCGCTTTTTACTCATTAGCTTTGAAATTTTCAATGAGCTTTATTCCTATGTAAAATAAGAGTGACAGCTGGTAAGTATACCTACAGTTACCAAAATAATAATAATAATAATAATAATGTTATCAGCCCCGATGACGTAAGTTGTGCCATCCGACCTGCCCAGAACTGGAAAAGTCCTGGACCGGACGGATTGCACAACTTCTGGCTAAAATGGTTTCGGTGCTCCCACTCGCGATTAGCAGCGCAATTCCAACAAGCCATTGAGCTTGGTTCCCTGCCTCCTTCCTTAACAACAGGTGTAACCTTCCTGCTCTACAAGTCCGGTAGTACCACGGAACCGAAAAACTACCGACCCATCACGTGCTTGCCTACACTCTACAAGCTCCTTACATCCATTTTGAGAGCAAAAATTAACACGCACATTGTTGCGAACAATGTTCTGGCCTCTGCTCAAAATGGATGTAAGGTTGGGTCCCGTGGTACTAAAGAGCTCCTCCTCATCGACATGACTATTTGCCAGCAAGTCCGGCGTAACAGAGGGGCCCTCTCCGCTGCTTGGATTGACTACAAGAAGGCCTATGATTCGGTGCCTCATTCATGGTTGGGAAGGGTCTTGGAGCTGTATAAAGTTGATGCGGCTTTAAGATCCTTTCTCGGCGCGTGTATGGGGCAGTGGACCACAGTCCTTCGTCAACCAGGAGGCGGAGATGACCCCTCTGGCCCGCAGGACTTCATAAGGATCGAGCGAGGAATATTCCAGGGTGACAGTCTGAGTCCCTTATGGTTCTGCCTAGCTCTGAATCCCCTCAGCACCCTGCTGAAGAATTCAGGACTAGGTTGCCGGCTTCGGAGAGAGGGTGAAGTCATTTCTCACCTTCTGTATATGGATGATCTCAAATTATTTGCGCCAAATAGCCAAGATTTGTTGGAACTACTGCGAACCACAGAAGTTTTCAGTAGTGCCATCAATATGGAGTTTGGTGTCGATAAGTGTGCGGTTATGCATGTGCAGCGGGGGAAAGTAGTAAATTCAACAAATTTACAGCTTTCTGAGACAATGTCGTTCAGATCTATCTCGGAAGCAGAAACCTATAAATACCTTGGTATGTCACAGTCTTTGGGTATTGAAGATATGGGAATTAGACAGGCGGTGAAGGAGCGCTTTTTCAGCCGGCTCACAAAAGTACTTAACAGTCTTTTGTCAGGAGGCAACAAAGTGCGCGCCTTCAACGCCTGGGTAATACCCATACTCACATACTCCTTTGGCATACTAAGGTGGACTCAGACCGAGCTGGACGCCCTGGATCGAAGGGTCCGTACACTGCTTACCACACATCGAATGCTACACCCGCGCTCATCAGTTATGAGATTGTACATCCCGCGGAGGTGTGGGGGCCGCGGCTTCTTAAATGCCAAAAACCTCCACAACCGCGAGGTGTACAATCTTAGAAATTATTTCCTAAACAATGAGTGCGGGATACATCGTGATGTGGTGGCAGTAGACCGGAACTTCACGCCGCTCTCCTTGGCAAAAGAGAACTGGCGCAGACCTGTGGTACTAAGCACCGACGACCGCAAGGCGGTATGGAAGAGCAAGGAGCTACACGGGCGGTTCTACAAGGCCCTCACGGGACCTGACGTAGATCTGCTCGCGTCGGTGAACTGGCTACGATTCGGGGACCTCTTCGGAGAAACCGAGGGTTTTGCCTGTGCAATTGCTGACGAGGTTATCATGACGAATAACTACCGGAAATATATCCTGAAGGACGGTACGGTCGACATCTGTCGGGCATGCCGCCGTCCCGGGGAGTCACTCAGGCATATTATTTCCGGTTGTTCTCAGATTGCTAACACCGAGTACTTGCACAGACATAACCTCGTAGCCCAGTATTATACACCAGCAGCTTGCTCTTCAATACGGCCTTGTGGACGTCGAAGTGCCATACTACAAGTACACAACTGCACCAGTTCTCGAAAATGGCCGTGCCACGCTCTATTGGGATCGACCTATCATCACGGACAGGACTATTGTAGCCAATAAGCCTGATATCGTGCTGGTAGATCGATCGCAGCGCCGGGCTGTGCTCGTCGACGTCACCATCCCCCATGATGAGAATCTCGTGAAGGCCGAAAAGGACAAGTCCAGTAAGTACCTAGACTTGGCCCACGAGATAACCGCTATGTGGGATGTTGACTCGACGATCATAGTCCCGATAGTCGTTACAGCGAACGGTTTAATAGCGAAGAGTCTCGACCAACATCTTAAGAGTCTCTCGCTAGATGGCTGGGTCAAGGGTCAGATGCAGAAGGCGGTCATCCTGGACACGGCCCGGATAGTCCGTCGGTTCCTCTCTCTGCGACCTTAACCACCGGCAGCTTGGGCCCGCCCCGTTGCCGGCGGCACCCTAGGTTAGGTTTTTATAATGTGTTTATATTTTATATTGTTTTTGTACAGTCGAAGACAAAATAAGGGGTATACAAAAACGTTCAAAAATATGTCCCAGTGCACTCTAATTCTGTGTAATAAGAACGTCGTAACATATTTATGAACGGATTATTTCGATACTTATTTTTGCACTTGACTGTATGTTGTATTGTATTTTACTTTTATAACCATATTATAACAACCTAGCCTAAGAGAATATTTAAATAAAGGACATAATAATAAATCATTTATTTCGAGTAAGTTACACTCATATCATGGTTAGTAAAAACTTAAATTGTAGTGATGTTAGTGCTTATAATGATAATTTAGACATTTTTTTTTTTTTCTGAATAAGGTGCATGTAGCTGACTACAGCGAAACAAATACGGACAGTCCAGCCTGTCTCCTATCATCTTCATGATGGTTGCAAAAGCAATTGATAAACGTCTCCTAAGTTAACAAGCCGGCTAAGTTAAGAGTCATTTATGAATAAGAGAGTAAATCACTTCCTACCGAACCCCACATTTCTGTTTACAACCACACAATGACGTCTATAATCTTCGACGAGATGTCACTTCCCCGAACTCTATTTACGATAATATCGCCATTTTCCCATACAACAAAACATCAATTTACTACGTCTTTATTACCAAGGCATTAAAGTCCATATTCAGTTTTCAATTTAGCCGATACATTGGCGATTGTGTATAACAAAAGACATGTTTTAATAACAACAGTGTGTCGCTTTGGTTCTTTTGTTCGAATATTGTGTGGTCTTTACTACAGTCGTCAGAAATATCGGAACGGCCAAGGTGCCCAAAAATATATGAACATGCTCTAACGTCTTAACTATAGAGGTCTGCTCAGATATTTATGAGCATCCTGGCTGCTAAGATATATCTGGTGGCGACTGTGCAAGATACGATTTGAGTATCAGCGGCTAGTTGAAAGTGATTGTCTGATTTTAACTAGAGGCATAAAGGAATAAATAGTAGTTTATGCAACCGTACGTAATGAGGGGCATTACAACTCGAGTGTGGGTTTATGAAACGAACCGAAGGTGAGTTTCATAATAGCATCACACGAGTGTTGTAATGCCTAATTACGTATAGTTGCATACACTACTTTATCTACACACATATCATAAGTGCTCTAAGATGCGTTCAGAAACAAAGCTTTCTCATACTTGGCTCTCTACTTTTGCGGCATCAGGTTCTAAGTTGCGGTCATAGCTGCATTGAATATGTCCGGCGGAGTGCTCATATCGTTATCCGAGTCACTGCCACGCATTATCAAGTAATTATTAGAATTATCACAAAGTATTCAAATTTTTTCACAATTGTTCACTTGTAGTAGTAAGCCAACAAACAAAAGACAGCTGCTCGGAATGGCAGCGATTTGATTCTCTGTATTTTTTTTTAAATCATAGACAATCGAGTGATGTCCCTAATCTTGTGTCACTCGATATGAAAATATCGTCCGATTGTAACTAAAAAACATACTGAATTAACTTTTTGTGTCGATGACTGGCTGAATATCTATAGATACCAGAATAGATACCCCACTTGAATCTGACAGCTGTTCCAAATTTAAAACTCATAACCTCCGGAAAATTGTATATAATGTTAACTTTATGTATGTGCCAAGTTCTGATGGTGGGTAATGCTGGTCATTGTCTATTGTTTCTGAACGCATTTAGAGCACTTAACGATATTTGTGTAGATAAAATAACTTTGATCCGTTTAATAGTAGGTATATTACGATAAAAATGAAATAAAAAACTCGTGTATATATTTATATAGACTTTATTGGACAAAAGAACAGCTTAATTTACAAAAGGTGAACTTATTAATGCTATGAACTATGAGGCACAAGTTAACCTTAAAGCAGAAAAGATTGTAGGCGGTGCATTTGGAAACTCGTAGTAAATAATTAATTCATACCTACCTATAACATTCATACATAAATACACACATACAATATTATTTAATATTTATACCTGAATATAAGTACATATGTGCAATTGTGCATATAATATACTACTTGTCAGACAAATACCAAATCATTCTTGGAGCTACCAGAAAAGAAATCACGGATTTTTAGAAGCATACTTCCTCGGGTATTAAAGTCAAAGTCAAGTGATTCTTTATTCAAATTGGGATAGCAACAAACTATTTTGAATGGTCTAAGTTACACATAAAATTAAAACTCCTTCCGGTCCTGGGTAGTTCTATGCGATTATTCTGTCGCGCCAATCAAGTCATTACCATTTCCAAATTACTGACGAAGTGCGTATAAATAGTAGAGTCATTTTCGGTTATCTTGTAGCAGACGCATGTTTGGCTGCTATTCTGGCATAATAGTTTCGTTTGTTTTTATAAAACGGAAAATAAACTGGTGATGGTAATGAACAATAAAAACGCATAGAAACACAGTTCTAACCCGAGAAGAACCGGTAAGAAACTTGGCGGGAGTTGTTTTTTCAAATAATCATGGTACACCCCTTACAACTAACATGCATTTAAAAATGAAAAAAAAAAAAAAAAAATCGTAATTCAATAATTAAAATAAGATTAGTGCAAGCGAGGGATATAAAAACAAAACACTGAATCAGTTTGCTCACGCTGTCAACTCCATGGTATGGCACAGTTTAGTTATGTCACTCTAATCCTCAAATCCACATTTAGATCATCAACCAAGGACACATAATGACATCGTGACTTCGCCCTCAAGGAATTTTATGATTTCTTGAGGGCCATTATCATGATCTCGATCAACCACACACGATGTTGGGGCAATTAATCTATCTGAAATATCTAAATATTCGAGGGTGTAACAACGTTTAATAATCTTGACGCTTTCTCGGAAGAACGGATTCTTGTTATATACCCTTTGAGTTTAGATCCGTCATGTTTCGTTGACATTTGTTTACATGCATGTCCAAAAAGGAGTGAAAAGTTTTTTAAAGATGTTTTACTCAGAAGAATTTCGTGAGTGTCCAAGATCGAAGGTGATTATAATTTTTTTTTTATCAAGACCATATTTGCTATTATTTATTATATTCATGCGAGTATTTGCCTTTGTGAATTGGACGTAATTATGCAAAAGGGAACCAACCCACATGAATTTTTCAATCTAATTAACACTTTAAATCACAAGAAACTTTAAAATGACAGATTTGTGTGGATTGGTTCCCTTTTGGATAATTACATCTAATTAAAAGATTAGCGCTGAGTTTAAAAAACTTTGTGGCAAATCACATTTAGTAAGCCTTTTTGATAACTACTCGTCAAATCATTAATATGCTTTTTATATCCATCTATTTACGTAATGTATTCCAAAGGGTAATAGGCAGTGGTGTCATAAATGTCTGTCAAATACGTCAAAATGGTCGTGCAACATACAGGGTATTACAATAATGGTCATACAAGAATTACAAGATAATGAAACATGAATCTATTAATGATTTTGCACAACTTTTACTATGGGACCAAATATGAAAAATTAAAAAAAACGACGCTTCCAAACAGTTTGGTCAACTTATTTTAGCCCATTCTTAGCTTTTATTCTATTTTAATGATTATTTGTACCGTTTAATAAATTCATCAATATAGAAGAAACCAAAACAAATTTAACCCAAAGAAACTTAGCTTATTTCTATAAAACAACAACGTAAAACATTGGCTTTTATCAATAAATATCTTGTATCTTGTAACGTTTTTTTCTTGAATCTTCATATTTGGTCCCATAGTAAAAGTTGATAAAAGTCATTGATAGATTAATGTCTTATTATCTTATAACATAGCATAGAAGCGTAACTGTATTCGTCTATACAAAGGTCAAACTTGGCGTCTAAGTACATTCATAAAATGATTAAATCTCACTTTTGGCTTTGGCCCATTCATAAAAACACTTATCGCGATAGCAGCTGAACTTCGTTCCGCCAGCCACATTTTGTTCTTAAATACCTTGTCATCCTACCGTATCTTTTGAACTGCCGTAAAAACTAACCAAAATTGTAATAAGACAAGGTTTTAAGCTACGATAAACATAACAGAAAACGTAACAGACAATTGAAAGCGTAATCGCTAGTCAAAACACGTGCTGGCTACAAAGTACCCAAAGATTGTTCGATAACTCGACAAAACCTCTTTTTTAGGGTTCCACACCGTATGATATCAGCGGCCCTACCGCGAACTACGAAATACACAAATTTCGGGGATTTTTCTGTCACTCTAACGACGCCTTCGTTGGAGTGACAGAGACGAATCCCTGAAATTTACCAACTTCGGTGTTCACAGTAGCAGCCCAGTAACCAGTTATTATCAACTAAAGACCGCATAGTGCAGTCTGATCTGTAGAAAATGTCTTGAAAATGGAAGGTTACTCCAATATTTTCTACATAATCATCAAAATTAAATTATTTAAAAACCGACTTCAACCTATTTCTCCAAGATCCCATCATTAGAACCCAACGTGTCATTCAACCATCTCGGGGTTATACACGCTCGATTAAAAAAAATAATTTTGAAAGTCGGTTCACAATTCTCGGAGATATTGAGTACCTAATACTCGTACAAACACAAAAAATGTTGAATTGAGAACCTCCTCCTTTGTTGAAGTCGGTTAAAAATGTGACGCATTATCCGTGGTACGATGAGCTTTTCAAGTACGGTTACCTGTTCTAGCAGAGCGCAAGCCCGCACTACACATCGGGCTTTGGTCGCGGGTACTCCATGACGAGGATCCTCTATATTGATCGAAACATGTCAAGCAATCATCGACTTAAATTACGCAAGTAACCCGTTTCTCTAAATATTCAAATAAATAGTTTTCTATGTTAATATTACAATTTCATAGCAATGATGTAATAAAACGATTCAGTCTAACGTCACCAATGTCACCATAACTTCAATTATGAACATTGGTACTCTTAACATTTATTTTCCCCTGAACCATATTCATCTTAGACCAACCCTTGATATTCTTGGGTCAAAATTCTTTTCATTGTCTTGTTTCATACCACTCTGTCACGCTTTTAGTTGCTGTTTCGACTCAGTACATAAAAAAAAAAATCAGTGCACCTGTATTTCTTTTTCACGCTAGATTTTAATCCCTATAGTTATCAGAAATTGAAAACAAAAGATCATCTCAAAGACAACGAAAATAATTTTGACCCTCTTAATCATTTAGCGTAAGAATTACAGAAATCAACTGCAAACCCCTTGGAACTCTCGTTGAACAAGACCGACTCGCACTTAGCCATTTTTTTCACTACGTTTATCGGCTTTCGATCAACGTTGGGCACATTTGTGTCTTTGTGGTCCAAGCCCTCTTATCTCCGGATTAATCACTCTAAACGTCTTGGGTCCCTAACCGCATTTTTAGGCACAAAAGACTTCCTTCAGATGTTTGCAGTGTGATGTTATTTTAAGATATTAGATTTCTTTTGCAACTGTTTCACAAAGCATGCAATTTTTAGTTTCTCTATGAGTATAAAGCTTTAAGCTTTGATCGGTGTGTGTTGCCAGTGATGACGTACGGTACTGAAACATGGTCGCTTACAACGGGCCTCATAAGAAGGCTCAAAGTCATCCAAAGGGCAATGGAGAGTGGAGAGGGCTATGATGGGAAGATCAACATCAAAATCAGTTAACCCATTTAGAAGTTCTGATGTACAAATATCGAAAAACATACAGTCAAATTGAACCTTCTCCTTTTTTGAAGTCAGTTGAAAAGACGGGAAATCTAACTCGCGGCGATATACTGTCGCACCAATCATGTTATAGCACATGAAGGCCTAGGAACGGTTTTTGAAGACCCAACATAAGAAGTACCTATGTATAAGTATAAGTAGCTGTCCTCCTTGAGTTGAAAAGTAAAGGATACGTTAGGTTTACTCAATACGTAATGAGTTCTATCGCGCTTGCACTGACATAATATTGGAGTGAGCGGGATGGCCAGTTTTACGTATCAAGTAAAACCTAACGATACCGATACTTGCAAAGTCATGGTACGGCTTGTAACGTATCGACATCAAGTGAAGATAATTCTTGCTTTCATTCTTTTTGTAGGCGTTCGATTTAAAATATCATGACGTCGCCGCGTACCACGTGACCTACAATTGTACGTCAGTGTTTTCATTCAGGATACTATGGCATTAAACAGAGCGGGTAGAATTTCAACCAATCAGATTCGAGCTAGTTTATTGTTAGCCAATGGTAAAAGATGTTCAGTATGAGGTGATTCAAAGACGTCGAATGAACGAACAATTGAGGGATTGAGAATGAGAGTTGAGAGAATCTGACTTAAGGGAGTGTAAGAGGTATTCGTGGCTTTTCGTCGGCAGAGCGTCGAGTCGTAAGGAAGTCAGTGAGTTTAGTTCGTAAGGCATATCGTGTTTAGAATTGTTCACAGATATAGCAGGCAGGCTTTACGGCAGCGGAGGCATAGGGCGAGAACACCATTCCTGGGCGTGATTCGAAGATAGGAATGCGGTACCACCCGGCATTTGGGCGCACAAAGGATGCACCACATGGATATGGTACGTGGCCTCTGGCATACTTTATATTTATAGGAATTGCTTTGTGATTTGTAGAATAATAGGTGCATCGAATTATACGGGATTCCAGCGATATGTTAGAAAGTGGGTAGATTCAGATTCTGTTGAAAATTAAATGGATACGTTGTTCTTTGCAGATGAAGGTGCCCGAATATCTAGTTTCTATTATGCGTGTTCAATTGTGCTAATCGTGTTTATTCATAGTCTAAATATTGAATAGTTACTATTCCGACATACTTTCGACAATGCTTTATAGAATTACTAAGTGGTAACGAATTGTACTGGTTGATTAGTGACTACTATAAGTTTACGGCAAACCGACACAAGGGCGAACGTAAGTTATTTAATATTAATTTAATGAATTAATTTTAGCTTGTAGTTGGGGTCCAGCTTGTGTGGGGGTGTCTGGATACAGGGCCCGTGTCTGGATGGTTTTCATGCAGATTGGATCTTAAATTGCAATCTATGACAGGAATATAATGATAAATCATTGCTTGTGGTCGTGCGTGTGTCCGGTTGATTTAATTTACTTAACTTGCTTTATAATGTTCAGCGTAACGGCAATACGAAGATAATCAAGTGACATTTTAATAACGTAACATGTTTATGTAAATATTTTCTGTATTAATTATTAGGTTGCCGTATTCTTTGGTCGACAGTAGTAGACCAGTGGAGCGCGCAGCATTGGTTCATGTAGGTTGTATAGATGCGCCACGTGTTAACACGTTCAATGCGGTAGGGGTCTTTCAACCTCTTACAAGGTGTGGTTAGTTACGAGTTAAGCCTATTGCATCAGTGTTAAAATATGATACTTACAAGTGAATAATTAAATAAACTGTTTTATAATGGTGTTTTATAAATACTTTGATTCATTAATATTTGATTATTGGATATAGTGTTTCCCTTAAATTTGGTTTGAATTCAGTGCCATTCTACTCCGCTGTGAGCTTGTGGTATTATTTTAGCACACTATTATATTTAATACGTTCACTGCGGTTGGGGGTTGGGGGTCTTTCGATCCCTTACAAAGTATGGTTAGTTGTGAGCTAAGGTAATTGCCGCAGCGAAGATGTTAGGATGGCTGCTTTCCGTAATAGATTATAACTCTCATCATATTGTACAGTGTATAAATGTTGGTAGGTAACTAAATAAATATTTCTCATTTCCGGTTTATGTCCATCGGCGAGAGGCCATATCATCCAGGGATGAAGGGTGTGGAAATGCGGAGTCGACACTACGGGAACTGCTTAGTACCTGCAGTTACATCAGCATCTAATACTTCGTCGGTCGCAAGTGATGCTCAAAGGCGTCAGCCATTTTGTCTTGACAGGACTCCGTTGAACTGGTGTGTTGCTTCTGGTTTATTTAATAGATAGGAAAATCTACCCTCCAAATTAAGTGTGTGCCATATTGAAAAATAATTCTAAACTTAAATATATTATATTAATATTATGGAGAGCGGGTTAGGATCTATTTTAATTGAATACCACTATTTAATGATTTATTGGTTAATTATTTAGAGTTTATACTTTATTGGAATAATTATCGATTAAACAGATTATTTCATGGGCAATAATTGCTTGATTAGTTTCAGTATTTGAATTACTCTTTTAGTATTCTTCTATTATTCCGTTCAATTATAATCCGTAACCAAAATTATTAACTTCTTATGAATACCTCTTATAAGCATAATCTTTTCTACTTTCCGGTGTTTCGTGCGTACGAGAGAGAGGGCGCCATGTACAGACGACATCACGACACCGCTACACGCGTGCTTCGTGTTGGGTCGGCCCTGCTACTCCATTCATAAGGGTGCCATATACAGCGTCTGCATCTCTGCGTCACTGCTCGCGTGCTACGTGTTGGGTCTACACTGTTATTCCATATATTATTATCGTCCATTCGAGCGGATATACGTTTCATTTAGAATTAAGGGTATTACAGATTTAACATCTACCGTACGACATATAACTGCAGTTGATATTTTAGTTGTCAATCGTGATTGAGAATCTAATATAATACATAATTATATTGCTGTTTACAAGTTCTAGATTGACAACGCACTGCTATTTAATATCTTATATTTAATGTCATAAATATTGGGCTATGATCAGTGCATCCACTTACTTGATTTATCTAGACGCGGCTCCTTGCTAATGAATCACGCAGTAATTGAAGTCACTAAGTAGAAATAGTTGATCCATCAATAGTATATTAGAAACTATGAATGCGTGATTCATTACAATGATTATAAACTGTATATCACGTGTGCGTTATGGATTTGAGACTCTTATAAAATGATCCAGATTTTAATATTTTAAACTTATTCTAAACATTTAAGTATATATTACCCTACTATCAATTAAAGCATAAATTGAGCTACTTACATCATATAACGGAACGTATAAATTCACAGAATTGATTAAAATGCTAAAATTATTATTTTGAATTGGAATTGACCGCGTTTAACAATAAAGTTGTAATTAATGGAATTGGGCTTACGTATCTTTGATAATGTGATTCGTTTAGTTGAGAGATGTGGTTCTAGTAACTATTATGGAAATATTAATATTAAATTTAGTTAAACTCTGCTTACGTCCGGAATCGAGGTTCTTATAAATCACCTAATTTGTTAGGGGACCACGAGTTTCATGGTAGAACTTCGTCTTTGATCGATGCCCTCGCATGATCCTTGAAAAGGGTGAATTGCTTGGGCTTGTAATTTATTTACACTCGCGAAATGGACCGCTTGGCTAGAACTATTCTGGCAAGACGTCCAAATAGCATACGATAAGACATCTGTACCCTTGTTTGCTAACATTTGTGGTTAAAGACCCCAATTATATATTTACATACAATCTAATTTTTATACTATATGGGCGAGGCTGCAAGTGCGAAGCTCAACGATCTTACAGACTATTGACTTAGTTGTCTCATGCTTTCGGGCTGGGCTTGCTACCATGGAGCTTGAATAATACTGTGCATTGATGTGCAATTCCCAGTACTATGGTCAAACTTGGTTCTTTCATATTTAATACTACGGTTTCTGAATTGCCTTCTCTATATGTCAAAGAGGTAATATATACAAGGGGTACCTATGTAGCCATGCAAACAAGTATAATTCATATTGAACAATAATTCGGTGCTTGTATTAAGTGTTCAAAGGATACACAAATCAATATATTATATACGTATTCTTGCTATCTCAACTAACTGATTCCATTATCATTGTCATTGTCATGCCCACATTGACTCCAGATTATTATGACTCTTCTAGAAAAGAGTATTATTATTACAAAATTATCACATTCTTATTTTAATCTCGGAATTTGTATCTTCGGATCTATTCCTAGCGTTTGGATATTCTCAATGCTAGTCTGTTGACTTACCAGAGGGTTTTGCATCGGTTTGCAACACTAAATACCCAATATGGTTGGTATAGAATCGGTCCACGCTGAGACTCTCGTTCAGGCATTACCATTGCCATGTGTGTGTTCATCCACACAGTATAAAACATAAGCGTCATTTAGTTATAAGTTAGTTTTAAGTTAGTTTTAAGTGGTTTAGTATTAAGGTACTGATTCATCGCTATTTCTGCGTTCACTTCAGCTTTGCCCCGGCTTGCTGAAGACATAATAATGTTATATCAAACATAATATTTCTGAGTATTCTTATAGAATACTATTACATAAAAGTGGTTGTCTCATAACGCTATGGGACTTATCTAATCATACGGCTTACATATATATTACACATTAACGTCTTGAGAGGCATATTGTCATATTCTTATTCTAAAGTCTCTGAATTTGTATCTTCGGATCTATTCCTAGCGTTCGGATATTCTATACAAGTCCATTGTTATACTCGAGGGTTTTGCATCGGTTTGCAACTCTAAATACCCAATTTGGATTGTATAGAATCGGTCCACGCTGAGACTCTCGTTCAGACATTGGCCAACATAATGACGTGTGCGTTTGGTTAAAATATACGAGCGGCTTATAGCTGATCATAGGCAGCTATTTTATTCTTACAATAATCAAGAATAACACTGTATTAGTAATGTAAGACTAAGCGTGGTTTATAGTTGATAAGTTAGTCTTAAGCGTTTATCATAAAGGTTATTCATAAACTTTAAATCCAATTTTTACAACTTTATTAATTTATCTCTTTTAAACTACTCTTCATAATCTTAACTTAACTTTTCTACTGTCACATTCATCTACACTTGACATATATGCGGTATCATATACGAGTCTCAATTGTAATCTCTTTCATTTATCTGGATCATTTTATAGGCGTTATCTAAGCTTTGTAGAGACAATGTTTGACATTTAATATTACTTTCATCTAGCTAATAATCACTACAGATATTATTATTATTTAGGTTTGACAAATTTAGAGTGTTTAATAATATTTAATTATTTGTCCTAATGTCCTAATGTCTAATGATTTCAGTTATCAAGCTTCTAATTACTTTACATTTAACTCCTTGTGTAGAATATTCAAATGGCTTTGATATCATTGTGTTTGTTGGAACATATTTCGGACATGGACTTTGTAACATTTCTCATACCTCAGAGGATTTGGGTTATTACTTATCACAATTTTGTCCAATTTATCACTAGATGATCATGCTATTATCAATATTTTATTATATTAATTTCTATTTTGTGTGTGTGTGCAGGTTAACCTTTGGCGTCAGGTTTTTGTACCGTCATGTTTTCCTGACTTAGGTATTTGACCCTAGCAATCATGACGGTGTATCTCATGAAGTCCTAACCAGACCAAATGAGATACAGAGCTTGTAGAGTCCTTAGATTTAATTGTAAAACTAATAAGAAATTTTAATTTAATAAATATTTTCTTTTTCCTCTCTATACCTTGTTTATTTTATACTTTTCCCTAAACTTTAGATTTCCCTATTACAGAGCTTTATTCGGGCTTCATAGTTTTCACATTTTCAGTAATGAAGCTTTTAGCCCATGTAGGATGCTACAGGCTGCTAGTCGAAATCACAGGGCTGGATAAGATGTTTGTGCGGAATGACCGGTTGTTGCAGAAATCATTCGTTTCGTTAAAGAATTTTGTCTACCTATGCCTATGCACATAGGTAATTTATCAAATATTACCACGCGTGTACACCGACATTATATTATTCAGATTATATGAATGCTACACCAGAGAAGTATTTAATTACTCATTGAAACCATTGTTAGAGCTTTCAAATCAAATCGATTGAACCATGGATCTATAAAATATTACGGATTACCTATCGCTACACGTTTAAGTAACATGATTTTGCAGTGGCCAGTGGTTTCAAATGTTTGAATGTATGCATTTCGTTCCGACTGGCACTGACGGGTAGGTTATTCTCCGATTTAAGGTCTAATTAAACATTAAAGCGTTATTATTTTGCCACTGAAAATAGAAGCGTGTTAATAAGATAAAGAACGAAATCCACTGAAAAAAGCGACGCGTAAATTGGAATTACAACTAGGCAATGGAGGTACCAATGTACCCCACAGTCACAGTCTACGATAAATTCTTGAAGAGACGAGCATATAACTTTCTGCACTTCAATCACAGTTTTATCTTATGTTAACGTAGTGGCCAGGCCTTAAAGCGACAGAGCGTCTGCAAATATTCTATTAGTCAATGGATTGAACCAATATTTTGACACAACATAACCACGAAACATCCAGCAAATAAAAACGGACAGTAGCAGTTTTTATCGCCGCTCAAATTACAATTGGTTGCATAATTTTTCCGTTGAATAAACGCCCATCATTCTCCGTCACGAATCGAAGAGTTTTTTACAAAAATGTAACAAGTACGTATGAAAACGTTGGGCGCTTACGTCGCTCTCATTCGGTAGTGTGAGGCATTGTGTTTTTTCCACCTTTATATTTGTGAACAGTGATCACAACAGACTATAAATAAAACACGCCTACTTTTGCACTACATTGTGTACTTTGATTCGGGTTTATCGAAATTCGTTCGTTGATTATAGGTTTTCGAAACAAAAGAGTTTTGACTAAAAAAATTTACTCAAATACAAACTGGATTTATATCATCAGACAAAAATATTGAATGCAGTGGTCAGCCTTATTTTTGTTTTACGGTTCTGGTCAAATATGCTCTATTAACCCTTAAATTGGCAAATTCAAAGCGTTCTAGCCTCCTCATCATTGCGTAAAGTAGAAAATTCTGTCTTAAAATAAAACAAAATGTGAATCGAAGAGTACGTTCATTGTGACGAACATTGCCAAATTAAGGGTTAATAGCATTTATGGCTATATAATATAATATATTATGTCCTATGATATTGTAACGGGTCTTAATCGCATAAACTTAGGTACATTTAATTTTATCCTGACGTTCCGGGCCCGTTTGTAGTTAAAATACAATCGTGAAAGTTTAAATCAATATATCATCAATAAGCTATCGTCATTTAAATTAATGATATTTATGTTTAAATAAACTTTATCATTTTCAATCAGGTTTGCACAGTGTTTTCCGATTTAAACATAATATTTTAATGATTTCAATAGAATATTGGCAAGCTTCTACTTCCACTGCATTCCACGTCATGTCACGTTCTGACAAGTATGCAAGTCCAGATGGATTTACACCAAACTCTACGAAATTCGCTCGCTACACAAAACGTAATTCGTCGAAATTCGTTGATTTCGTAGAGTACGGGACAGAAGGAGTATTCGCTTGTTTGGTGTAAATCCACCCTAAGGTGCATTCAGACCAAAAGAGCATTCGCTGTTCTATCCCCCGCTCTAAGAAATCAACCAATCACGTTTTGTGTAACGATCGAATTTTGTAGAGTGGGAGGTTAGAATAGCGAATGTTCGCTTGGTCTGAATGCACCTTTACGAAAGTGTTACGCTGCATGATAACTACAGCACTATCGTAAGCAGAGGGACCAATAACGAAACGCCGCTGTGTGGTGTCCATTAGGTATTGGTATCTTAACAACCACAGGTCATCAACCAAATTGGTAATATGCAGGTACTTAACCTAAAAAGATAAACATGTTCATAACTAAAACAAGACAAACGAAAACGTGAACCAACATGTCTTCTTGGGGAGTCCATTTGCCAGTCTATTTCACTACAATTCATACAATTTAAAAACATAATTTTAATCCCGTCCATCGTTTATGGGACACGTGTTGTGCAAACTTTTGTAAAAATGGCGACTTTATAAAGGAAGTTTCATGAATTGTGGAATCCCATTATAGTTGTCGGAAAAAACTGGTCGTGTTCCCATTGCAGGGTTATTATAGACGAGTATTTGCTTCAAACCGAGAATCATTTGTGGAGCATTTTTTTAAATCTGTAGGTACACAATTATAGCGCGAGTTATAGTATTCCTATTTTGTTATGTCCTATATTGTCGTTCAATAAAATGATTATTATAAATTTACAATTAAGGTTGTGTTTTATGAACTTTCATAATTATATTCAATAAATAAAAAATAAGGTACCTAATGAAAATATAGGAAACTTGATTTGATTTGATTTGAAAGAAGCATTTAATGATCTGTCTAATATCTTTTTGAGAACTGCTGTGCTACCTACTATTGGTTATCTACGTATGTATATACGAATGTAAGATGCTGATACCAGGGTAAACTTAATGAAATTTACTTATAAAAATCGAAGTAGGTACACTTTAATATTGATACAATATGATACGTAGTAATATTTTTTACTGGGTTGTTAAGGGGCCTCAGGTGGTTAAAACGTCTGAGCTTTGGCCTAGGCTACTCCTGACGAAGATCATCTTAATGGGTCGAAACTTTTCGATCAATCCTCAACTCAGATTATAAATATATTATATGAGTGAACCGAGATTTGCTTAATATTTAAATGTGAGTTTCACGTTGGTTATAATTTTGATTCTATAACTCGGTACGAAGATGAGAATAGCAGCGTTGGGCGGGAGATGATGTGTGGTGCGTCTACGCAGGGCATTGTTTGGTAATCCTGGCGGTTGCGCAAAAAATGTGGGAACTAGAGGTGCAGTTAAGGATGGAATAGGGCAGGGGTATGTTACCGGTACTCGGTATCGATAAAATGTTGACACATTCAGAATTGATAAAAAAAATTATGAGCGAATGACTGAACGAATTTCGTTTTAACTATCGTGAGATATAATACTACTAAAATATAAATTGACGGTTAAAGTCACTACGCGCGACATATTTCGGAAAGTCTGGGTCTTCATTATCAAGCACTGAACTGCTGCTATCGCGATGCCCGACCGTACGTGTTTAAATTGTATATATTTTAGTGGTATTCGGAACCAAATTATAAAAGAAGAATCCATTGGCATCGCTAGGACTTTATCTGTCTTTTAAATATGAGTACCTTTTCTATATTACTATCTAGCTATCTAGGCGGCGATAACTCGTTCCACATTTTAGCTACATTAGGTAGAAACTACCAGAAACGAAACTACGAGGAACGCATAATTTGAAGTATGTCAGCCATCTAATTTAAACTGAAATTGTCATCTAACTTCTCTATGGCTATATCGCTATCGATCCATATCAATACCTGTCGATACTTAACCTCAAACGCTTCACGAATCTGTATTAAATTTACGGCAGCCATCAAATTGCATAGCGTAAATGGTTAGTGCATGTACGTAATTGCAAGTCGTGTGGTCAAGGGGCATGTGCAATTGTGCATTGGCTGCAAACAATGCACATGTATGAGTCATGTAGAGAAGACACGTGTCGCTTAAGCATAGTTTAATGAATGTAATATCATTATTAATATGCAAATGTATTTAAAAAAATAGACGGGTTGATAAATTATACTATAAATCGTAAATGAGTTTTCCAGTCACTTTTTACACTGAAAATAGTTATGATCTGATGATTATAAATAGAAATACTAATGACCTTTATGCAAATACCCATTTGAATCGTCGACCTACATCTATCGGATAGTTCCAATCTAATCTAATTTATTCACGATTTTCCAGCTTTATCATCAAACATAATTATACAAATTAGTTTCACGCACGCATTTATGAAAATATTTGCTTCAATTTTAATCAAAATTATCAAAAATCGATCGTAAATACTCGACTATTTTCCCATCACTATACTGTTCCCCAAAATGCATCAATTCAACAAAATAACGAGTCCTACGCCCATTCAAGCCCACATTGACAAAAGCACGCCAAATAGTTCGCCCCAATGCTGCATCGTCCAAAACCAAAAGGTCTTTACCGCCTTCGACAAATGCTCAGCCAAAGGCTCTTACAGAATCAGATCAGCTGTTGAGTCTTTTATTGTAAAAGGACGTATGAGTATAAGTAAATGCCATTTTATACGCTGTTTTGTTGTAAAGGCTATGTTCATAATAGCTTAAGGAGGTGATTATTGATGACCGTGGGTGCAGCTTTCTCTATGCAATTTTTTTAAGCAATTGCACAAGTTGGTGGTTTGTGCGATCGTTTGTGTAAAGTTTATTTAATTTATTTCCTTTATAAAATTCTGGATTTGACTACTTTCGAGTGACTGACAAAAGGACAACCTAATCTTTTATAACTTTATTATAAAATTGTGTTTTTATGTATCCGTAAAATTTAATACTTTCGGTCTTGTACCTAAGTAAGCTTTGCCCAAGCAAAACCATTAGATCAAATTAGTTTTAGGACTGATAGAATTTGACCAACAGTAGTTAGTTACTCATAATCGAACATATATTTGCTCAGCCGCTTGTTTTATTTATTTTTATTTTTTTGTGTGTAATAATTTGTGATTTAAGCATATTTTTTTTGGTATTTTTGTTGTGTTAATGTCTATTCTATCGGCAGTGTCTAACTCAAATGGCCAAAACGGAAGACCAGCGCTAGCTCTGCTGGCATAATGCTGAGTTTTGGCCATTTCAGGACAAAATTTCGTGTTTACTGTTATGTTTTGTTTGTACCAGGAATCGGATAACGGTTTTTTCTTCATACAAAAGAACGGTCCGAATTCCGTTCTTTTTCGTTCTTCGGTATATATATTTTTTTGTTAATGGTGTAATTCTAAAATACGATGTTAATAATTGCATAAAATGTTGAAACTACATAAAAAATGTAAAACATTTAAAAATGTTTATCTATTTCGAGGTTTTTCTATAAAACCGGTTCCGATCCCTGGTTTGTACTGTGTTCTTGTCTCGAATAAACGTTTTTTCTTCTTTCTTTCTTCTTTTCTTCTTCTTTATTTGGGATCTCAGTCCTTTTTTTTCTGTTGAATTGAGAAAAATATAGTAATACGTTATAAAAATGTAGATTCCACAATCATTTTGACTAAGGAATGGAAAGGAAGCGTGACGGATAAAAATTTCCAAATTTTTAGTTTTGTGAGGTACTACCTACCTATCAAGTTGTTCTAGGTAAGAGCTGATTTCTTAATGCCTAGATAAAAAGTAACCTTTAGTTAACATTTGCTTAGGTCACCAGTACAGAAGACAAATCCAAAATGTATCTGACAGATGGTATAAAATAAAACTTCATTATAGGTGAAAAAGTTAGTTAAGCTCCTTTTGTATGCCGTTCTAACCTTTCCATATAGGCATTTGTGCTCGCGTTTTAAACATAATTAAACTGTCTAATTGAATAGGTCACTACTACTACATAACACACAACAGGTAGCTTACTTAAGTTTAATACAATATTTTATCATCTCAAACTTCTTCGTGTTTTTAGGCAGTATTGATTTCAACTGCGAGCCTTACGTGAGCGAAGGAGTGCCTTCGCAGGCTTCCACGGTTAGAGGTTCCGCTCTAATCGCACAGATGGCGCTATCAGTATGAGTTTAACAAATAGTTTAATTTAATTTTAATATACAGGGTGTTTGGGATAACGATGTAGGAATTTCTGGAGGTGGTAAAGGAGACTAATTGGAAGAGTTTGAACCCTATCTACCTTAGTCCAATACAGTGACAGTTTTTTTTTAAATCACGTTTTTCAAAATGTTTAGTTTTATACCAAAAATGTACTTAAAAAGTTAAATTTAAAACAAAATATGAAATAAATAGCATTGATTTTTTTATAATTAACATAACAATTAGTTGAGTAATAAATAAAAAAAAATTGAACTCCCACTTGCCACACACAACATTTTTTTAAATATTTTTTCTAGTTCACCATTACTGATTTCTAACAGTAAATTAAACTTTATCGGCCTGTGAAAAAAAAAGGAGTCAGGATATGAGTCTTCCTATTCGTGTAAAAACATGCTTGATTTTCTAGGTTTTGATTACAAAAAAAGTTCAACAAAATAGCAATTAGTTTAAAAGTTATCGTTGATCAATTGTTGAACGCCGTCACCAAACAAAATAAGTTTCTTGTAGTTAGTAGGCAAGTGTGAGTTCAATTTTTTTTATTTAAAAAAAACTGTCACATATTGGACTAAGATAAATAGGGTTCAAACTCTTCCAATTAGTCTCCTTTATCACCTCCAGAAATTCCTACATCGTTATCCCAAACACCCTGTATACAAAATCAGCTGATGAAGTGATGACCAACGTAATTAAATTGTTAATTATGAATAATAATAACATAATGAGGTCCGGATAATATTACTAGCATCGAGAAATAGATGCCATACAAAACATGAAATTGTAAGTAAAAAATACGAGTCTTGATTTGTTTTTTTTAATTTTTTATTCTTGGTCACCACTTTGAAGTCATGAATGCATGTATTTTTAAAAGAAAAACTCTTATATTCAGATACGCACGGACCTAGTAAAGAATGAAAGTATATGCACAGATTGACAGAGTCATCATTTGATTTTGTTTTAGTTAGGTGAGCAATCCAGGTTACTCTAGGTTCGCGGTATTATAGCTCAGCTAACACCAAATTAAAAAAAATACTTCGAACGATATTTCCAAGATCCTATCATCAGATTTCGACTTGGTACCAACGGTATCAACTCGGGGTTATAGGTTTTTTTTTGTTTATACCACGTCGGTTGCAAACAAGCATACGGCCCGCCTGATGGAAAGCAGTCACCGTAGCCTATGGGCGCCTGCAACCAACCCTGCAAGGTATCCGTTCGGTTAAAAAAAACACTTGGTTTACGATTCCCGGAGATACCGAGTAACATAGTACAAAAAAATCAGTGGAATTGAGAACCCTAGCCTTATTAGAATTCGGTTAAAAATTAGAAAGAAACGAATTAGAATCAAACCCATAATTGTGAGAGATATTAATTTATTTTTAAGTACAAAATCAAGGTCAAACGACGTTATACTACCCATATAACCTGTTACTACAATAAACTTAGGTTAAAATGTTGTGGAAATTTTTTAAAATAATATTTACACAAAATACAAGCACGTGTCAAAATGTGTTTGGAAGACACTAATTAAGACGTAAGGAAATTTACAATACTTTTGTAAATGACGTCAACAGAACGTAATAAAATAATAAAGACTAATATTTACAACAGAATCGCGTCACATTTAATTGCGCATGGAAAAGTAAATAAGAAAAATGTCAACCCATACCAATAAAAAAGTAATCAATTATTACTGACTTTCCATAGCATTTGACGTCTGTTGACACATTTCGTGAAATACGTTCGCAGATAATATATTTATAATTTTACGTTACTATTAATAAATATCCATAATTTTAACTAAAAATGTATGTGAAGTCAAGGTTTAAGATTTTATGTAAGTTGTTCATAAAACCAAGATTGTGTTCTACAATTGCGTGATTATGGAATAATGCAAGTTTTTAGGATTGTTTTTAAACGGTTTTTATTAACTTCACCGCGTATCAACTGTCGTCGATGCTTCAAATCTGGTGATTGATTTTTCGACCACTTCTACTGCACCGAAATCAATAAAATTTGGAACTCTTATCAAGTCCCCATGACAATGCAATTTTATAATATTTGTATCCTTTTATCCTCAAAGCCTGATGCTGCTGATGTACTGCTTACCTTAACCGAGAGTGTTAGACACGTGAAAATGAAAGTATAGCATGTTTGGCATAATCAAATACTAACGGCCTGATCTTGACTTCCAACTCCTCACTCCTGATGCTGCAGTACTACCTACAATAACCGCAAGGTTTATCTTTTATCGATATCTTGATTTTAAAGAAGTTCTTTAGATATTTAGTAGAAACACGCGAATTTAATACTAACATCCAACTCCTCAAATCTGATACTCCAGTGTAACTGCCTGCCACAACCGCTAGGTTTAGCGATATGTAGATTTTGCAGTACTGCTTTAGATATTCAGTAGAAACATACGGATTTAATTATCATCATCATCATATCAGCTGAAAGACGTTCACTGGTGAATATAGGCCCCCCAAAAGATTGCCACAAGGACCGGCCCTGTGCCACCCGCATCCAGCGACCTTTACCAGGTCATGAATCCACCTTGTGGGGGGCCTACCCACGCTGCGCCTTCCGGTACGTGACCGCCACTCGAAAACCTTACCGCCCCAACGGCGATCGGTTCCACGCGCGACGATCCCCGCCGACTTCAGTTTAGCGATTCGAAGAGCAATATCGGTTACTTTGGTTCTGCTGCGGATGGTCTCATTTGTAATCCGATCTCGCAGAGAGACTCTTAGCATAGGCCTCTCCATTGCCCTTTGGGTGACTTTGAGCCTTCTTATGAGGCCCATTGTAACCGTATGTCATTGCTGCGGCCCTCCGGCTGATTGACTAATAGAATGACATCGTGAGTGGTTCGCGTAGGGCGAGCCGTCAGGCCTGCGGCCCGCAAGCTGATAGAGTGACAGCGTGAGTGAATCGCGTAGGGCGAGCCGTCGGGCCTGCGCCCCTCCGGCTGATAAACTCACAGCGTGAGTGATTTGCGTAGGGCGGACCGTCGGACCTGCGGCCCTCCAGCTGATAGAGTGACAGCGTGAGTGATTCGCGCAGGGCGAGCCGTCGGACCTGCGGCCCTCTAGCTGATAGAGTGACAGCGTGAGTGGGTCGCGTAAGGCGATCCGTCGGGCCTACGGCCCTCCAGCTGATAGAGTGACAGCGTAAGTGAATCGCGTAGGGCGAGCCGTCGGGCCTGCGGCCCTCCATCTGATAGAGTGACAGCGTGAGTGGATCGTATAGGGAGAGCCGTCGGGCTTGCGGCCCTCCTGCTGATAGAGTGACAGTGTGAGTGAATCGCGAAGGGTGAGCCGTCGGGCCTGCGGCCCTCCACCTGATAGAGTGACAGCGTGAGTGGTTCGCGTAAGGCGAGCCGTCGGGCCTACGGCCCTCCAGCTGATAAAGCGACAGCGTGAGTGGTTCGCGTCGGGTGGGCCGTCGGGCCTGCGGCCCGCCAGCTGATAGAGTGACAGTGTGGGTAGTTCGTGTAGGGCGAGCCGTCGGACCTGCGGCCCTCTAGCTGATAGAGTGACATCGTGAGTGGTTCGCGTAGGGCGAGCCGTCGGGCCTGCGGCCCTCCAGCTGATAGAGTGACAGCGTGAGTGGTTCGCGTAGAGCGAGCCGTCGGGCCTACGGCCCTCCAGCTGATAGAGTGACAGCGTGAGTGGTTCGCGTAGGGAGGGCCGTCGGGCCTGCGACCCTCGAGCTGATAGAGTGACAGTGTGAGTGGTTCGCGTAGGGCGAGCCGTCGGGCCTGCGGCCCTCCAGCTAATAGAGTGACAGCGTGAGTGGTTCGCGGAAGGCGGGCCGTCGGGCCTGTGGCCCTCCAGCTGATAGAGTGACAGCGTGAGTGGTTCACGTAGGGCGAGCCGTCGGGCCTGCGGCCCTCCAGCTAATAGAGTGACAGCGTGAGTGGTTCGCGAAGGGCGGGCCGTCGGGCCTGTGGCCCTCCAGCTGATAGAGTGACAGCGTGAGTGGTTCACGTAGGGAGAGCCGTCGGGCCTGCGACCCTCGAGCTGATAGAGTGACAGTGTGAGTGGTTCGCGTAGGGCGAGCCGTCGGGCCTGCGGCCCTCCAGCTAATAGAGTGACAGCGCGAGTGGTTCGCGAAAGGCGGGCCGTCGGGCCTGTGGCCCTCCAGCTGATAGAGTGACAGCGTGAGTGGTTCACGTAGGGCGAGCCGTCGGGCCTGCGGCCCTCCAGCTAATAGAGTGACAGCGTGAGTGGTTCGCGAAGGGCGGGCCGTCGGGCCTGTGGCCCTCCAGCTGATAGAGTGACAGCGTGAGTGGTTCACGTAGGGAGAGCCGTCGGGCCTGCGGCCCTCCAGCTGATAGAGTGACAGCGTGAGTGGTTTGCGTAGGGCGAGCCGTCAGGCCTGCGGCCCTCCAGCTGATAGAGTGACAGCGTGAGTGGTTCACGTAGGGCGAGCCGTCGGGCCTGCGGCCCTCCAGCTGATAGAGTGACAGCGTGAGTGGTTTGCGTAGGGCGAGCCGTCGGGCCTGCGGCCCTCCAGCTGATAGAGTGACAGCGTGAGTGAATCGTGTAGAGCCAACTGTCGGGCCTGCGGCCCTCCGGTTGATAGGCTGACAGCGCAGGTGGTTGGCGTAGGACGTGCACTCGGACCTGCGGTCCTCCAGTTAATATACAGAGAGTGTGAGTCTCTCGGATTCACGTAGTGCGTGCCATAGTGCCGTCGGGCCTATGGCCCTCCGGTTGATAGATTGCATGGATTGACCCTTTAGGCCCTCGGTTCGCGTCGGACTTTCAGTCAGACCTGCGGTCCTCTGGTTGGTCGACTCAGAGAATGAGTTTATATTTTATAGTCTAGAAATTGGACTTGTATAAAAATTTAAACTTGAAATTCTCAATAAACCAAATTGATTGATATATTCCTTATTGTCAGATCTCTGTTATCTAAGGTACTTATTGTATGAATAACACGTGCATTTGAGATACTTCGGGCATTCAACCTTACATTAACCACGCCGAGCCTTTGGTTTTTATTTGTCAATCGAGATATTACATTTTAAAAAATGGTGTCGGATTTCTAAAAATATCTATTAAGCAGGGATTCGCCTCCCATTATACATACTCGTAATGTCCATTACGTTGACATATGTGTCGTGATTCGTGATGAAAGCGCGAGAGTATAAACGCTACTTAGCATGCATAATTGTATTACATATTACAAACAACATCGGTATAGTATCGGAAATTAAGTTAACAATTGCACTAAAAACTTGAAAATAAAATAAGTAAAAAAAGTTTTAAGTTAAACGGTTTTTATTGCACCAAAAACTAGAAAATAAAAATTTGTTATAACTAACCGTAGATGCAACTTTCTGTAGATTACTCACGTGAAACTATTATCACTGTAGTTTTCCCAAGTCGGATGCTGATAGCCACGTTTAGCCTCTATGTCAGTGGATTAAGCGTTACCTAATCGGAAACTTTTACCAAACTAAAATAAAAACGTGGGGCGTTATTATGAAGAAAGAAACATTCAAAATATGTAATTGTAGCTTTAATTTTGCAATTAATCATCCATCTGTTCCATCACTTCCACAGAGGTAAATAGCTTTTATCAAGGCTAGAACAAAACTTATTACACTATTGCTGTCTTGATTTATATGTGTGTTCTTAAATAACTATAGTGACTTGATCACAATTGCGTACGCCCCACGTTTTTATTTCAGTTTGGTAAAAGTTTCCGATTAGGTAACGCTTAATCCACTGACATAGAGGCTAAACGTGGCTTTCAGCATCCGACTTGGGAAAACTACAGTGATAATAGTTTCACGTGAGTAATCTACAGAAAGTTGCATCTACGGTTAGTTATAACAAATTTTTATTTTCTAGTTTTTGGTGCAATAAAAACCGTTTAACTTAAAACTTTTTTTACTTATTTTTTATAGATTCTACTGACGATTGATATGTATAACTATCTATAGTATTATAATAGTATTTTATGCAACTCTTGTTTAAGACAGGTCAAAAAGGTGAGTGGCGTGGGTAAGACGCCACGAGTATTTTTTGACTCAGTTAAACAATGCTGCATAATGTACTTATACACAAGCCTTTATTGAGCATATCGTAGAATTAGGTTGATTTATCCAAAAATATGTATCGGCATGGGCACCATGCCACAGACTGACGTTTTGGAAGGCATTTTTTTTATGGGTAAATTGTTTATTTATAAATTTTAGTTTGTAATTAATTTTATCTTGATCTTGTCTATAATTAAAGAAATAAATATTACTTCATAAAAAATATGTATATTTTTTGTTCATTTTCATACTCAACCCCTACAAAAACCCCAAGCAGCAGTTTTAAGAGCTAGGTCAAGTTTTTATTAAAACCAAGACCTACAAGGAAGCGAGATTGCAAGTTTTAATTTACGAGTTAAACGTCCGGTATAGGGAACAATATTAAATTGTTCGTAGAGGATAATCATAAAGCTTACAGCGCAAATGGAGCGTGACGTAGAACAGCGACATCCGTGGAGTCGTGGAGAATGTCATCGCCCATTATTACAGTAACCTCAGTGATCTTAAGTATTTTTATAATACTATTTTGTTCTTAAAATATTACCAAGGAGTCACTGAAATAGTCTTAAGTTTAGCTGTATAGGTTTGTCGGAAATACGTTTAATAGGCAATATTACATGCATAATTAAGTCCTTAAAAGAAGTAATTTTGAAATTAGACATATTAATATATCACATAAATCTCAAAAATTTCCACATGATATACACTCAGAACATAAAAACGATAAATAACACAATTTTTAATGGTTAGATCTGGTGGAACTTGTATTTATAACTAACGTTATAATCCATATGCTCGGAAAGTGCTCTTTTTGCTTATCTGCGCGTGTGTAATAATGAAATTTCATAGTACTTTTCTTAGGAGTCTGGTTGATACTGCCGAGATAGTCCTTTTTTCCTCGCATAATACATTTTAAAATATTAATGTTGAGATGTAGGTTTTTTCTTTGACTCGGTTCTGTTTACAATACTTACTTAGTTCGTGTTTTAAGATCACACTCGTGCAGACAAAGCTTTAGTACTTTATTTAGATGTGTGTAACTGTGTACGTACCTAATCATTCACCTTAACTCTGGTGAAATCATCTATAAAAAAATGTTAAAGTAGGTATTCTACAAAAATAATTTTGAAGTTTAGGTGCAGCAAAGTCACGTTTTGTAGGCGTGATATGGGTAACATTTCAATAAATACATAAATATATTGGGACATCTTACACAAAACGACTTAGTCAATATAAGACTTGCTAATCTTCAATTCGTAGTATGTATTAGTTTTTAAAACAGACTAAGTATAATATTTTTCAAAACATTAACACCTCAAGGAAGAATGCAACAATTAATGAATAAAAATGTAGCATGAGATGTAAAAGTCCCAGATATCGTAATAACTGGCCGTTTAAGCGTAGAAGAAAAAAATAAAATGTATATAATATTGGCATCTCCATGCCACTTCAGAGCACAGCGTATTTGCGAGCTAGGAAGATTCTTCCGCGAAAACTCCGGAGCTAGATATTTGACGCCTCGTTTAGTGTGATGCTGTGAGGTCAGCTTGAGCTACGCCACTTTGATATTTCTACTTTTATAAATACAGCGTGTTACCGTGACTCGGACTTTTAAGACAATGAGTAATTAATACGCATTACCAGCAATCATTTTCAAATATTAACGGTTGACAAATATTTATATTATCTGTAAAACTTTATTTTCTTCGAACGATCAATGTACGTGTACTGCTTAGATGTCAAACGCTGCTAGTGGCTGCGACTTGTCATAGTCAAGTGCTGATTAAGGATTCTTTTTGAAGTACATTGCTACTCACTGAATTTTTCATAGAAACTTAATTACTTCGAAAATTAGATTTTTTAAGCAAACAATGCTCTTGGTTTGGTTAAAAATCTGCATCTAATTCCTCGGTTTAAATAAAAACTTGAATGATGGTAACACACTGTATAGCATTACACTGGATGGAAAATGAGTATGCCGACAAACTTTTTAAAGGTGTATTCCTGACCCCATTTAGCGACTATAGTCATATTCAAGGAATTATAAGAAACATTTGTGCCCAAATAAACATTAAAACATGAACTTTTCTGGATTCCGCTTAGTTTCAGAGATAATGCCATATTTAAAAAAAACTCACTGAAAAGTTTGATTAAGATTTTAACACAATGTGTTTTCATCGCGTCGCAAGATTAGTAGAATACCACATTTTTTACGAGTAAACTATACCAAAAACGAGTAGGTAGTAAACGTAAGTGTAGGTATTACGTGTTCCTCATTAAAGGCTTTTGCTGTAAAGAATATAATAATACCTAACTCTTAAAGAACTAGTTCTGTAGCTGTTCGATTTTCCTTAGAAATTTTAAGGTCAACAAGGACAACATAATAAAACTACATAATTATATCGATATATCTATCCCGAGTGACGATTTATTAGCAGCTAGAATAACTTTAATGAATACACCTGTTATTCTAGTACCTTAAAAAGATATTACATATTGGATTTTTAGGGAAGGTACTAAGCAAAAACATTTTTTTCATAATCACGCACTTTTAAAACACAATCTTGGTTTTATCACCAACTTTAAACCTTATACCTCGAGTGTCATACATTTTTAATTAATTTATTGATATTTTAGTACCTATTAATGTAAAAATATATCAGACAACGTGTTTCACGATATACTTGTCAAAGATGTCAAATGCTATTGAAAGTCAGCCATACTAATATTTGTTTATACTTTCTTTATTTTCTACTGACGGACTAGTTTGATTTGTGTAAGATTATCCCTGGATAGTTCTTTATTATTTATTTATCATGTATACATGCACACTTTACGAAGATGTCGGCAACTAATTTGGAAACTCCATGTATTATTTTGACTTTTGAACTCAAAATTCCAGTTCACATTGAAAATTTAAAAGCCAAAGATTACTTACGTCATGCATTTTAAGTGGATAATATGCATATTGATTAATAACTAATCTACATAACATCACATCCTACCATTTGTGCATAAAGAATACCTATCGCATATTGCATTTACGTTTTCAGACTTCTTATATTATACAGAGTGTAAGTCTAATACGGGCGAAGCTCTTAACGGCTGTTAGTTTACGACATAATAAGTACATTCAAATAACTTTTACTTAAAATAAGAGCAACGAAATTTTCCATACAAAATAATTCGGCGCGCAATGTAGAGCAACAACATACGCGAGTTAAACACTCGTTGACAGCTAATTTCAAAAGCAGATGACATAACTGTCATATCAACAATAATAAATGTTCGTACCTACATTGCTGCTCCGATAATCTTAAAAAAATTCCGTGGGTTCATAATTAAGAGTAACTTAAAAAACCTTGTAATCCATGATTACAATAATGAACCCCATGCCTGGTTTAATTGATCGCCCGTATTAGACTTACACACTGTATACTATGTACCTAAGTATATTGGCTTGTTGTACCTACTGGCATTGACACAAAATTAATCATTACTTTTTTTTATTTTACCGAGCCTTGGCCAAAGGTGATTTTCGACTAGGTACATAGGTACTAGGTATAATTTATCAATTTTAAAAATAATTTAAACGCACTAAAATAAACGCTTTGAAAGAACTACTGAGATGTAATTTAAAAATAGGTTTTATTAACACTTATGAATCTTATGATTAAGATGGGTTTATTTAGAATAAAATAAATTATAAATGTTTCAAACTGCTCAATGCTGCGTTCCATTTCACATTCAACTTTTAAATCATAAACATGTCATTTTGAATTAAATTACACAACACGTGACAACACGTTAATGAGTGAATAAATACACTCCATTATATTATAATGGAGTGTATAAATAATATATCGAAACATACCATACTGTAGATAATAACGCTGTGGTGAGCACTTCGGCATCTATTTCAAATAGTCTGACTTGGAGTTTTTTTTTTAGTTATCCGTTTTTTTCTAACCTAACCTAACCTAACCAGCCGCGAAATCGAGCACTTAAAATATTTCGAACAGGCTTCTAAAAAGCGCAAAAAGCTTCACATAAACAGAAAAGTTACAAGATAATACTCTAAATGTATTTCCGCGTACAAATTCACAGGAATCTGATAAAACTCTCTCGATCCATTTCGTGGTAACTTTCCTTTTATCTTTACACCGCCACGCCTAAATTTGTACTCGCTTATCGTGCCTCAAACTTTGCCAAATTCCATTTTATATTCAATCTTTCAGCAGTCAGTGCACGCAGTGATAAGCTTTCGGTTTTTCGAAGATTCTATTGAATTTTAGAATGCTATCGAGATCCGGGCTTTAGATATGATGAATCCGGGATGTGCTTCCCTCAATCATATTTTGGATCAAACCTTTGCTGCATTGATGTTGTTGGGCACTCAGATTAAGGACGGTTATTGCATATGAATACCTACAGGTCGTACGTAAACATTTAATAAGCGAAACAAACAGTGATAATGTAATAATGATATTAATGAGTTATTTTGCTCGTAAATTAAAAATATACTTTGTATTCTAAGCGAGGAGTTGCATCTCAATTTTTTGGAACAAATTATAATAAATTATTATAAAAATTTCAATATTACTATTAATATATCGTAAATACATATCATACCATGACACTTAATCACTGCCTACTTAATTCAATATTACTATAAATAAATCGTAAATACATATCATCCCATGACACTTAATGCCAAAATCCACCACAGGCCAAAGCAAATCGCACAAATGAGCCTTATTGATTTACAGCAGTGTAAGATCTATGGCTGATATTTTAAACATCAAACTCTTCTCGTAGGTATTGCTATTGCATAGTACTAGCAGTGGTTGGGGCACATTGCACGTAGTACCGATGGCCGTTGGGGCGGAAAAGTGCTCGAGGGGCGGCCACGTACCGAAAGGCGCCGCGAGGGTGGCCCTACAAGGTGGACTGATGACCTGGTGAAGGTCGCAGGAATCAGCTGGATGCGGATGGCGCAGGACAGCGCGGTCATTGTGGCAATCTTTGAGGAAGACAGGGTACTTCTTTCGGCTGATATAATGATGAACTAGTGCATAGTGGCTGTGGAAATCCTTGAACAGACGCTTTTAAAAAAGTATTTAGTCTCGTCTGAGAATACGAGAATTCAATAACACATACGTAGATAACTAGTTTGGTAGCTTATCTACATAATAATAATGTAATATGAATTTATACAGTATGTACTAATTACACAACGGGTACGTCTAATGACTTTTTTTTAAAGTCCAATGTCGAAAAACTAGGTGATGATTGTGTTTGTCACGCATTATTAACTAAGACACCCGTAGACTAGGGTTTGCAATATTCGTCCAATTTTAGTATTCGAATAATACGAATACTTCGATTTACAGTATTCGAATATTCCAATAAAACGAATATTATTGAAAAAATAACTAATTAATGTTTCCATGGCGTCTAATTGCAAAATATATGACGTAAAATGAAAGTGCAATATCAAAAAACAGATTTTTATGGTACCTAAGAACTAGGTACGGTCCATAGCATTCTAGCTGGTCAAGAACTCTAGATTTACTGTAAGGAGTTAAAAATTGTTTTTCATATGGATTCAAATATGAGATACTTGATATATTTAATCATATTATCCATATGCATTTTTATTACCTATGTATAAAATTGTAATTTGAAGTAGAACCAAAGTCAAAAATAATTCGTTATAAAAAATATTCTAAAACGTTGCTTGAAAAAATAACCATTAACCACCAAGCAAGAGGGTTTCAGTCTAAAATAAAAATGAAATTAAAATTTACTCAGTAAACTCAGTATAAATGCAATGTTTCTAAACCTTTTTTTTTTAAATAAAACATTTTTATTTATTTTGTATTTGTACTTAGGTTGAATAAGATTGTTATAGTCAATAATTAATACATAGTAATAGTAAAAAATATTGGTCATAAGTAACTTAACTTATCAATCATTTCATTAATAAAAAAAGCTTGCTTAATTGACTCGAGCAGTAAGTTAAACTTTATTCAAGGGATCTGGGAACAAAAACTATCCCTTTTTATAATGAGTCAATTTAGTTTTATTTGAGTACTGATATTTTATCATAATTTCTGAAATAAGCCAGGAACATACGAACGAGCTTTTAGGGTATTACAGTTCATACTAATTACGAAACAAGTGATCGGGGTCGCTAATACTAATTTGCAATACCTATGGTATGGATTCAGTTTTGAAAATATCGACTTTGGCAAGGTACGATACGATAAATCAAATAATATACTACTTATAGGTCGTATAATTTTAGAATCGCCAATTGCTCCCACTTATTACATTCGGTAGATATTATGGCTACATTACACTGTATATATTATATGCTCTTTACTTATCCTAAACTCTCTGTACCTGGTGTTTGTTTGTTAACTTTTTAGAAGATCTGTCAGAACTTTGCTTGCAGAAAATGCATTGGATCATATTAGGAAAACAATTAAAGCTATCACCTTTTAAGTAAATCCACTAAATAACGAATATTTCAATTGATTTCATTGAATTTAACTTTGTTTAATCACGGAAATCCATTTTTACATAGATGTTAATGTTAATCTTGGGATTTTATTGTAATTCTCCGCAAAATTTAATAATTTTCAAACAGTTTTTCACTATTCGAAATATTCGTTTTATTCGAATAATGACTGTTGTCAAATTCGAATACTATTTTAGACGAATAATTCGAATATTCGAATAGTCGAATATTCGAATTGCAAACCCTACCGTAGACATCTTATTTTCTACTGGAAGGAGAAGTCTTTCGTTCGTATAAATGCGATGCGGTGCAATACACTGCGATCACCAAGCGTGGCGATTATGGTACATACCAGCTTTATCAATCGGAGGAGGCCTTTGTCCAGCAGCAGTGGACGTCTTACGGCTGGGATGATGATGATTTTAATTTCTTGCTACATTTTTGACAGCCCTATGCAGAAGTAAAGATATATTTTGTTTAAGACACACAAAGAGGAATGTACGGCTTAGTACTAGTTCAGGATAAAATCACTCGTTTGTATTTCGACTGCTGGACGTTGCTTTTGAAATTAAAATACCTTTAGGCAAAAATTTATGGCTTTTAGCTCTTACACTGCCGTGTATACTATATATCTGTTCATGACTGTTAGAGAGAGATGGAACCGGAGAGAGAATGGAAGGAGGAAACCAGATAACTTACGAAGCTGGAAACAAACTAATTTGAGGATGTTAACCGTAATCATTAGGAACATTATAAATAGGACAGGCCTGCGTCCAGTAGTGAATTGAAAAGGCTGAAGACGTGATGATAACTGACGTGGACCTTTTATTTTAAATTTCATTGTTTATTTACTCGTCATCATCTACGTAGCTAGTTAACCTTGACTGGTCCTCGTGTAGTATATTTTAGGCCTATGTATTATGTGTGATTCAATCTATTTTCGGCTACAAGGGTCAAATAGATACCAGCTGATACAGAAGAAGATACCTGCTTAGCTATTATCATTGCCGAATAAATGTATATACAGGGTGTTTTGTTAGTCACTTAGAACCACGCACACACCATACTAAAAGTTATTCATATTTAAGTCATACTGAATAACTTTTAGTACGGGACCAACGCCGAACGCGTGAAAAAAAAACACTTTGTCAAACTAAATGTCGAGTCACATTGAATAAAAAAGTTTTTTACTACCGCGATTTTGATTACCTGTAACTTATTTTTGCGGTGTGTGAGAGGTTATTAGTGATATTATGATCCGTGAGAAAATCAGACCATATTGTCAAGTCTAATATTTTTTGGAAGCACGGATTCGCGAGCAAGTTGTAACCACTTTATAGATGACCTTGAAGTTTATGTTAAAATTGACTTTAAAGGCTCCTTAGAGAATACAGGCTTCGAAAGGTATAAAATCTGAATTCCATCCTCCTCGTTCATAACTTGACTTTGCTAATGTAGGACAATAGGTAGGTAGCGCACTTGTAGTTTCTTCGAAAAACACAAAAACAAAGTCTTTAAGATCTGTACCTAATATACGCGTGTAACTCTGTAACTACATCTTAACAAGAAATATTACTCATTTCGCTACGTTGTTGACGTATTTTACGTAGCAAAGTTGAACTATTACACAGACTGCCTCTCATAGACTCCGCTTTTGCCTTAGATCAGTGGCACACATGACCAGAGTATCTCAGTCCACTGCTGGATGTAGGCCTCCTATTAACTATGCATATAGAAGCATTAGAAGGTAGGGTAAGTGCTCCAGTGAATGAACACTTAAGGAAATTTTCAACTTAATTTATTTTTTGTGGCTGGGAGCAATAAAGAAGTTTAAATATGAATGTTCTTATAGAGTAAACCACTATTGTAGTTTTCAAAAATCTATTTTATTTTGCATTAGTGCTGCACAGTTTTAAATTATAGCTAACTGTAGGGGATAAAATGGAAAATCACCAGTGAATGAACACAAAATTCTAGTAAATGAACAAATGAAACCAATGAATGAACTACCTTAAAAATAATGTATTAAAATGCAAAAAATACTCTATTTTTAATTGGTAGTGCTAGTCATATTCGATAATTCAATTTGAACTTTAATGAGACATAATACCTATAATTATAATTAAACGACATCAATTACAGTTCCACATTTCTGCGTATTCTGGGGAAGGTTCAATTAACTCTTCAGTTACCATTGAAGAGTGACCTTATATGTTGCTTTCGTTAAAAAGTAAACTGGGCTCATTCTGCATATCAAGTGCTACTTGAATACTTTTGATTAACCAAAGATCTGTCTATGTTTGTTTCTTCAGTGGCATGAATTTTGACAATTTCGGTGATTTAAATAGCGTTAATTTTGAGATATTAAAACTGGCACTTGATAGTTCACTTAAGTTGCAACCGCTTTTAGAGGTTTGTTGAGAGGTTCTTGGTCATATTGGAGTTTTTTATACGATTTTTTTGACCTTTCCGTGTCTTAAAACCAGACAAAATACAAAATAAATGATTTAGTTCATTCACCGGTTTTCGCAATCCAATTAATGAACTAACTGTGTTTGCGGTAGTTTATTAAAATTTAATATATCAAGTACTGTTCGAACACTGGCCCTTTGCTAGACAGCATATTTCTATTAAATTCATAGAAAACCAAATCTTATAACAACTACTAAAACGTAAGATATGGAACAAACAATAAATCACGCAATTCCAGTGAATGAACTCCCCCGTTCGGACACTAGGTTTAAGCCATTTTGAGTTCTAGTTAAAGAACAATGGGTTAAAAGCCACTATTTTAACCGAAATCAATTAAACTATACTTTAATAGCATAATCATAACCTTCCGTTTTCAAAAAAACACGCACTGTACCTGGGAGATGCACGAAACGCACACAATAACACATTAAACACAACGTAAGTTACCTCAATCCTTATAACACCTCCATATAAAAAACGAACCAGCGCAACGTGCCCACTTTAGATCATCGTCATTTGGACACTGATGCATAGGAGTTGATGTAAGTGCTACCAGAACTTGTCAAATAATATTCCTACCCGAAAAAAAAATATAACGCTTAGTAGAAATGTACAGAAAACTTATTTTACGAAAAAAACTTGTATTTTGTTCGTTCACTGGATTTGTTCATTCACTGGAGAACTTACCCTAAATGTCCACATTTAACAAACTATGTATCCGAAGTAATTGTTTGGGAGTTGCACGTACTCCTTTCTCCCGTTTTGTTGTATAAAAGGTCCTGGCAGAATATCAGCGATGTGGCATGCTGCATGCTGCATCATTATGCTGAGTCAACACCTATTCTCTGCCACAACAAATTTCATATTTCATTGTAATTTCTTAGGCTGGCAATAGAAAGTCCTTAAACAGAAAAGTGCCAATTTGATCCCTCCCAGCAGGGAAGAAAAGGTCCGTATTCGGATAGGTGGTGTGAAATAGTACCGTCAAGAGCAAAAGTAAGTGATCACCTTGTGCCTTATAACACCATTGTTCGATTATAGACCTTATTCCATAATAAGGTCTATAATCGAACAAGAATGATGACTTACTTTTGCTCTTGACTGTATGTACATTGTGCATCAAGGGAGGTAAGTTAAGTACGGAATTACTAACGAGAGTGTTAGACGCCCGACGCTGTAGGCGGAGGGCTTGTAATGACTCGAGTTAGTATTCCGCTTACCGACCGTGATGCATACAATGTTTTTCATCACACTTGCGGACGAAAAAATAAGATTTAAGACAAAATATTATTTAATGACGTACTGAAATTTCTATTACTCCTTAGGGAATTTCAGTTTTCTATTACTCCCGCTATGCATGAAAGCAATGGCGCGCTTAGACAGCAAGTGTGATGAAAAAATATTTTCCTCCAACTCTTCACGGAAACGACCGTTAGACAAAATACGCAAAATGCTCCATCTAATACAAAAGTGGCCTGTGAAAACATTTATACCTAGTCAAAAGCAAAAACGAGAAAAACAAAAGAAGTCATATGTCGCCAGCGTAAGGACATATTTTTTATCGTATGACGTATGTGCATGTCGTCCTGCATATTTAATGCTTGCCAAATCAGAGTTGGTGGTACAAGGTAGAATTAGTTCGGAGGGATCAGTCGTGTTGTCCATCAAAATGTTTGTGAATACGTTGGTAGCTCTTGCCTTAGTAGGCTTAGTTAGCTCTAGCGCAGGTAAGATAATTTATACTTATTTCTTAAAATCGAATTATTTTTTATAAAACTTTAACAACGTCGCCTTTCGTAATCTATTTTTAAAAAAAATCTTTATTTAATTTTAATTTGTAGTGCAGTTAGCAAACTCAATTCTTATAATCATTAAAAATACCCCCTTAAACATTAGCGGTATCTCAGAAATAATAGATCATTAGATTTGATGAATCTTCATTTAGTTCTTTTCGTTCGTCATTTAGGCACTTCAAGTATAGTTTGGTTGTAGTATTCAGCTGAACTGAACAAGTTTTTGGGTCTAAAATACAAGCAAAAATTATACTCTGTAATCTTCATCAAAATATTTCAAAAGTCGGGGAATAGTTTCTGCCCTACAGAGATGTCTGAATTATTTTATTTGATTTCACAATATTCCATGATAATACAATATGTTGTTAAAAAAGAACGTACCTTCGTTAGTATGGAGAATCTTGCTTGTGGGGTACTCTCGAACCAGTGGTTGTAATGGTAATTTTCAGAAGAGCATGCAGAATGCCTCCATGAAGGAACAATGAATGTGTGATAGTTCATTTTGTCAGCCTAGTGAGCCCTGCCTACGAAGCTGCGGGTTCCGGGTTCGAATCCTGGCGAGCGTATTATTTATTTATTTATCACAAATATAATTATGTTCCTTGGTCGTGGCAGTGTACATATTTAAGTATCTATACAATACATCTATCTACTATAGATATATCGTCACCTGATACCCACATCAGAAGCTTTTATTGAGCTCACCGTGGCACTAGGTTGGTTTGTATAAAATGTCCCAAGATTATTTATTCTTTACAATCATGTTTCACACATCTCTTTTTGTTGCAGTACCCCTAACAAAATGCAAAGCCGACGACTCGAACTGCATTAAACAGAACACCGAAGCACTGATCCCACTCTTCGCGGCCGGCATCCCAGAACTAGGGGTCGAGCAGCTAGACCCCGTAGTCTTCAAGAAGATAGACTCCAGCAGTGATCTGCTGAAGCTGGTCTTTAAGGATGCTACCCTGAAGGGCTTGAGCTCCTGCAGGTTCAAGAGCATTAAGTGAGTATTTTATTTTCAATCAGTCAATATTATTTTCAGTGTCTTGGATTTTGTTCCTCAGTAATGTGACGAAGAGGCAATTGCATAAAAATTAAGTATTGTTTAGATTCGGCAGAAGTTAAAATAAAAGCGCGTAAAGTAAAACACCGAAAAAAACAAGAACACGAAAATAATGTTGACGCAACTAATGCAGCTGGTTTGATAAATTACGTAATTTGATAATTACGTATAATAAATGGCATGATATTTTATTTACCAATTGGCCTTTAAGGAAAAACTGCATAACGGATATTTTACTAAATACATATGTAAATGCTTGGAGTGAGAAACGTCACTCGCCAAAATAAACATCGTTTACCAAAAGGCTATCACCATGTAATAACCCGAAATTTGTATTCATAGATACCTACAGCAAACATTAAACTCCAAACATTTTCATTTTTTTATTTACATATCTAGGATCACTGACTCAACAGGAGTTTCAAAACCTACTTGAATAATATCTAGGGTTCTTCATACTAAAGGCATTTCATTCAAAACGACTATTTTTTCGGATTTTTTCGAAAACAAAACCATTTAAGCAATCAACTTTAATTTTTAACTTATAGAGTGTAATTCATTTTAAAAACCAATGAATTTGGTCAAATTTTTTTAAATGTCGTGGTTGGTTGACAGGCCGATCAACATTTCCCAGTGGATTAATTATAACTTCCAACACAATAAATTTGACGCTGATCAAACAGTTAGTTTGGGATCCATTCTCCAGAAAGAGAAATATAAATTTCTACCCATTTGTTGCGAGCCAACCAAAAACCCATTTATTTTCAACCGACTTCAAAAAAGTAGGAGGTTCTCAATTCGACAAGTTTCTTACCTCATCTCATAACTTCCGACTACGTAAACTGATGATTCTCAATTGGTTCCATTTTAATTTGGTCTACATAGTTCTGACAATGGCATCTATAATAAAACCATATAAGTCTTAAATTTGCATTAAGCATGTGCACGACAAATGGGCGAATAACTCAATACCATACCATCCGAGTTCCATAATTAACCAACTTCAGGATAAACCAAAATGGTCCCGTTGATGCCAAGTCGGGGTCTAATTATGGAATCTTGGAGAAATCGGTTGAAGTCGGTTTTTAATAAATTTTTAATTTGGTGCTATTTCTTATTTTCTTTGCAGACGAGACCCTGCTAAGCAAGTGTTGATCGCCAAAATCCACTGTGATGTCACTTTGGACGGCAAGTACGATATGAAGGGTCAGATCCTGGGTCTACCAATCAACGGAGACGGAGCTATGCACATCGAGCATGGTGAGTGGTTTAAGCATTACATTAGAACTACACTGTGTTCTTTTACAATACGCTTTTCATTTTCTACGGGAGATTTTGGCAATTCGTTTCATACCCTATAGGGAAAAGATAAAAAACAGGGTAAATAAACCAACATAATTATTTTTGATAATACTCGGTGGCAAACAAGCTTACCGACAGGTAAGGTGCCACCATAAATTATCAAAATATTTTCAGTTATATTTGCCATAGCCAGAAAATTTGCCATAATAGCGTGTTACTATAGAAAATTCTCGCTATATAAATAAATTAAATCATATGTAAGTATTGAACGTATTGTGAAAACACAAATCAAATTATTTATTAACTAAATATTTTGATTTGTGCTTTTATTTTCCCCCAGTAGTCACACTACTTAATAGGTACTACATTATTATAAATATTGGATGTCATATACCAAAGAAAAAACGACAATGTTTATAATTCATATGTAAGTATTATTAATAAATTATGACAAGATAAAACCTTAAACATGTATTTCATCTTATTATCATATTGCATACGTTAATAAACTAGAAACTAGACCGTTCCAACGTCCAGAAGAGGTCAAAACATGTTTTCCACAATTCTTTGTAAGTCAAATCAATCACCTCTGCCAATGCTAGCAAAGTAAGTACATACGGACTATTGAATTTGTCGATAAGAAAATCAAATATCGGAATATTCCAAACATTGCATTTCTCGCCTAAAATATTCAAGAACTTCAAACAAGTTTGACATTCCTTGAAGGTCGCGGTCAAAATGAGGTAAACAATTGCCTGTTTGTTTTTATTTTAAATAGATTTGTTCGGCAAATGAAGTGTAGGACATCCCACGATATGGACAGACGATCTTATGAAGATCTCGATCTTTATTGCACTTATTTATAATGTGGTTTACAAGGTGTTACACAGTAAGTTACAGGGTCAAAATTATTTTCATTGTCTTATTTTGTGTCCCTAAAAAACGTGACACAGTTGTGATTTTTGTATGAGATCATGTTTTGTATCCAATTTACGATGTATGAATTAAATTCTAGCGTGAAAAAGAAATAAAAGTGCACCAGATTATTTTTATATACTGAGTCGAAACAGCAAGTAAAACAAAGCGTGACAGAGTGGTATGAAACAAGACAACGAAAAGAATTTGGACCCAAACAGAGACATTAATTATATAACATTACATATATAACAGGGTATAACAATTTTTTTTGAGAGAGGGAGACTTAAGCCCCGTTTTCACTTAGTATTCTGAGCGAGCATTCGTTCGTGGCCAGATGAAAACAGGATTTCACATAGCAAAATGGTCGTTCGTGAATGCTCGCTTAGATGGAAACGCGGCTTTATAAAAAAGATCGCTGGGTGCAGGTCGCTTCTAACCGGTATATATGGAGGTCCAAAGGGGAAGCTTATGTTCAGCAGTAGACGTCTTATGGCTGAATAAATGATGATAATAATTAGATTTGTTTGTTAGAAAATGAAGGCGTGTGAAATGTATAGGCGTGTCTTGGCGCGACATGTCTTTACTTTCCGCACAGACTCTAGTAATAGTAAAGCTTCGTTTAAGTAGGTATTAGGTACTGGTCTCACCTACATTAGGTAAAAGAGAAACGGCAATACTTGCCAAGCTATAAGCCATCTCCGCCGGACGAGTATTGCCGTTTCTCTTTTTTTTTACACGGGAGTACGTATCTTTTGTTTGTGTTCATAGCCCATAGTTCATAGCTTAGTAGCTCTTGGTGAGACCAGTGCTTTAAACCTGTTTGCATGTAAATTACGTCATTGTTTGCAACCTTTGCCACCGTCTGTCGCTGGAAAATACGTCAATCATCTTTACTGACATTGCCCTTTAGGCCTTTAGTGTTTTGAATAACAATACTAAGTAAGATAGGTATGAGATAAAGATGACGTAGACTAAACGAGCGTAGCAAATTAAGAAAAAACCGGCCAAGAGCATGTCGGACCAGGCTCAGTGCATGTTTCCGTAGTTATTCTCATATTACTCGACACAAGTTACAAACTACCTTTTTGCACGTGTCTCGTACGACGTTTTTAGTACAGATGGCCCTGCGAAGTTTTGGACCTGACGTAAAATGAGCCACTTCTTGCACTAGTGCGTAAAAAAGGCACAATCTTTACTAAAAAATATATTGTTACTTTTCAGAAAAAGTTGAGATCAACTTTGAGCTGAGCTACAAAGAGGAAACAGGTGCTGATGGCAAAAAGCACTGGGCCACTGGATCTTGGACCCACTCCTTTGCCTACAAGGGCAAAACCAAGATGGAGTTCGACAACCTCTTCGGTGGAAACGAAGTTTTAGGTAATGAGGTCTATGTTACTTGCTGAGTAAGTGCAATTAATTGGAGACATCGTCCAAAAGCTGCAATGTATTGCAAGTCGTATTGTTAATTGAAATGGCACAACATTGTGTGATTTTTCTCTTAGGATGTTCTTTGCATGTGTTTTAAGTAATGACTAGAATTTTACACAAACATTATTTTGCTTAAAAGATTTATTTAGGCCTATATAATAGACAGAGCAAGTTAAAACAGAAATAAAAAAAATGTTTTGGCTATACTTGCAGTGATGTCTTAGAACAGGGACATGAGTTAATTTATTCTGTTTTTAAATACTTTTTATGACATATTTAATTCTGCGCATCGATATATAAAATTGTTTTTTTTTATATGACAATCACTTTAAAATTATAAGCAGTAGGCTTATTATGATGGTACCGTGTTTAATCGATTGTCGTTGTTGCCGTCAGGTAACAACAAGTATGTAAGTGTGAATGCGAAAGTGATGCGTAGCACGATAAATAGATACATCACGACCTAGCCTACAGCTAACCTACAGCCTAGACCAAACAGTAGGCATCTAATATGACATTGCGTACTCTACAACGCGCACGCCACGCATACGCTGACATGCTGCTGCACACGCATTTGGTTTGGCTCGGGCTTTAAACTATTGTATTTTATTAGATGGCACACCGCTGCGACGCACGCTGACGTACAAACCACGCAACCGGTGTGCCATCTCGTATGCAATTCCGCAAGCTACAACGCTCCCGCCACGCATACTAGGCGCACGTGGTGCACGCGTATTTGGTGTGGCTAGCCTTTAAACTATATTATTTGTCAGCCTCCGTAGCCTAGTTGGTAGTGACCCTGCCTACGAAGCTGGAGGTTCCGGGTTCGAATCCCGGCGAGGGCATTATTTGTGTATTGAATTATCACAAATATTTGTTCCTTGGGTGAATGGCTGTCTGTGTATTTAAGTATCTATATGTATGTATCTATTGTATATATCGTCGCCTGGTACCCACATCACAAGCTTTAATTGAGCTTACCGTGGGACTAGGTCGATTTGTGTAAGATGTCCCAAGATATTTATTTATATATTTTCATCAGGCCGCGCCGCCCGTGAACTCATGAGGACAAACGCGAACGCCATAGCCTCTGTCACCGCTGGACCCGTCATCAAAACCATCACCGGCAGAATCCTGAAGAACGTCAAGATCTTCTTCGAGAAGGTTCCCGTCGACGAATTCGTTCTAGAATAAATTTCAAATCTTTTTATTACTGAAGCGACGCGAATATATCCTATTACTGCAAATACTAACTATGTGCGCGTACTTATTATGTTATTTCTATAGTGAATTTAATTTCCATGACAATCAAATTGATTCTGCCAAAACCTGTTTGGTACGGACAGGGTGCTTAGCCAAGTTGCCAATCGCTAGCGCTTGATAGCGCATCTTAGTTTTCCCTCTTTGTCGCACTAATATGAAGGAGGGACAGAGAGGGAAAACTACGATGCGCTAGCAAGCGCTAGCGATTGGCAACTTGGCTAAGCATCCTGGTAACTGGTATGTGCAGTGATATGAAAAAAATTCAATTTTATGTGAATGTAGCTAAGTTTGTCACGAAACTGAATTGAATACAAAGTTCGTTGCAATTACTAAATTCAATTTCGCTATAGAATTTTTTGTTTTGTTTTGAATGGCTTTTTAAGTTAAATCTTACAACTAATTTCACGCATATCCATCGAAACGTATAAACAAATTGTCATAATATAGTCGCATCAGTATAATAAGGGTCCGTTTACACGCGGCCATTAAGCAAGAAACTTTGTTCTTGAACACTTACACCGTTCTACGTAATAGATGTATTTTATAAGTATAAATGTAGAAGCTAAGGGCTAAACTTTGGAAATAGCTTTTTATGACAAAGTTACAGAAAGTAATTGAAATTTTAAGAAATATTTATTTTGGTTCTGCCTTTAAACAGGCAAACTGTTTTAATGACATGACAACCGTGGGGTGAATTAATGTGTAACTTGGTGATCAAAAAGTATTCAATCTCAGATAGTTGAAGTGGACATAATGGTTAATTTCTTCTTGATGATGGTGGAACTGTCACATACTCGGTAAAGTCATGATCACGAAAACAGATCAAATTCAAACCAAAATCCAAACTGCGACGTGTATAACACAGATTGATTTTTTATTCATTGGGCAAATTTTAGAGGGTTAATTCTGAGGTCCTATTGACCGTGGGACCGCCATCGAATTTGAGAAAAACCTCAGAACTAAGCCGAAGCTTAGTCGGTGAATAAAAAATCACCCTGCATAAAAGCTACAGTATTCCAATTTTTTATACACATTGCAGTAGTAAGAATCAAGCCAAATTGTAGTATACCCTTAGCGTCTACATGTCTACGGCAATACTTATCTACTCGAGTTTAGTAACTCTACTCAAACACCTAGCATTACTAAACTCGTGTAAATCTGACGTTATTTTTGTTCCATACAAAGAACTGAATGAGGAAAATTCAATGTTTACGGTTTTATATAAATAAATTCAATTTAATAATGTTACGTTGTTGTTTATTTTCATTTGGGTTAATAATTTAATATTTCTCCAATATTTATGTTAAGTAAGTCACACTTTCAATGTCATATTTGCAGATCACCTTGACTTAGTTAACTATACTCATATTTATTAATAAATAAGTTTCTGACCAAAAATTGCACTTTTGGTGCAAGCAATGCCGACTCATATTCTTGTACAATAATGTACTACCCCCTCCGTGAATTTCTACAGGGTCCGATGACACCCTGGAGGGCGACAGGGTGAAAGGACAAAAAAAAAATTACTCAGCGGAAGTTCTTATATAACTAACGGTGTTAAAAATATATTTCCACTTACTTTACGAGTTACAAGCCTTTTCATCAGGTCCCTGTACCTGTATCCTTAGCACATGATCTTTTACCATCTTTTACTAACTATATGAATAAAAGAGGGATGGATAGTCTATTTCGCGGCGACATATTGTCGACTAATCCTATGCCGGCGGTGCTAAGCCAACTGACCATGATTCTTAGCAAATAAATACTTTGAATTTGACATGAAGAGACAACAGACTGACAGCGATGTTGCCTTCTTGTCACACTTACCTACGTACGATTTCGCAAGTGCAACAGAGGGGCAACACGTCAATCGTTGATAGTGGTAGACCTTCTGATTTGGCAAGCATGCAAGAATGCAATCGTGACGTCTTTATACGTCATACAATAAACCTGTTAACTTGGGTGACTGTAACTATAGCTTGTTTTTCTTTAGGATTCCGTACCAAAGTGAACTTTATTTCTAAGGCACTGGTCTCACCGCGAGCTACCAAGCTATGAACTATGGGCTATAAACACGAACAAAAAACGCACTCCCGTGTAAATAAAAGGGACACGGTGATACTCGCCCAGCTATCAGCTATGTGCCGGGCGAGTATGTGCCGGAAAACATGTAATACATCACATCATCAGCCTATGATAGTCCACTGCTGGACGTAGGCCTCTCCTATTAACTATGCGTATAGATAGACGCATTAGGAGGTAAATGCCAATAATCGCCACGCTGGGCAAGCGGATTGGCGATCGCAGTAATATGTCGCACTATGATGACGCTGCTGCCCATCATCAATCTTTTATCAAATAATGGTCAGTGACACTTCAATCCCTTAGTCGACTCTTACGACACCCGCAGGAGGAGTTGGGGTGGTGACAAATGCATTCTTACTGCCGTCACCCCACGGCAAATGTAATACATACATAGGTATATTTTTGAAGAAAGCTATATCCAAAAATCAAAGAAAGGAATTAATACTACTTTAAAACGTTTCCAAAACCCGGGAAATAATTAAACTAACTTTTGTTAAGGAAAGATAGACGGACCGAGTGGTTACAGTTATAGAAGGCATCAGTCACGAAAGCTGTGGACGTGGGTTTATAATTTCATATACAATCCCAACCACGACATCAGTGAACTCGGTATTTTTTCTTTGGTACATGACGCCCTTTAGTTATAAATTATATATAAAATGATAATTGTAAATTAAACTTAAACATATTCTAAAATTCAGTAGCACCCCTTAGCTAAGCCCGCTCCGCGCCTCCCCCGACACAAGTGCCCATTACGCTCGCCGCGTTTCGACGTTGAACCGCAATGGACAACCTCTGCAACAGGAAAGACCCGGAGCGAGGATCGTGACCTCTCTCCCGCAGCCACCTCTCTACCTCTTTAATAAAAGTTAAAGCTTCGACACACCAACATCCTGCAGTGTTATTTACTAAGGAAACCGCCTTCTAGCGTCGAGCCTAAAAATGGTATTCACTAATGTACTTTAAACGACACTAGTGCTCGGCGACGAATGCGGCGTGAGCTGGAACCACACTGCATCGAGACTATCGAGAGTTTGACATTTAATGTACGAACTTCGTATCGATACCTCCTACGTATACTGGAGCAAGTGCAAAATCATCATTTTCCAGGAGAGCTGTTCAAAGGTACAAAGTTCTGTAACTAGCTCATACAATGAAATAATTTCATGATATTTTCAAGAATTTATAACAAATACATTTTAATACAATCTACATATTTACTTTTTTGAAATAAATAGTAGTTTTTGAAAAAATGGTAGTTACACCAGTATACGTGAAATTTACGAGTTCTTGTTTTTGATGAACTGAGACAACTACCGTATTACGTAGTATAATATGACTCGATGAACACGGATATATTTTTAGTGCCTTTGATGCATATTTTGTATCATGCTCCGTAAATATCTAAGCAAACTGGAGTTGTTGCTCTGATGTTTTTTATTGATTAGTTTTCGCCTAATTTGTCACTTGTACCAGTATACGCCTAAATTGATTAATCATGTACCAGTATACGTGTGAAGCTTTTTTTGTATGTTATGGGCATTGCAGGAAGTCTAAAAATATATAAATACAAAGAAAAATAAACGCTTCAAATAAAAAAAATAAACGCTTCAAATAAAAAAATTAAACTGATTTACCATAATTTTTAAATAAGTATATTTTTTATTATTCTTAGTGTCCTACCGGATTAATGGTTACTGGAAGAGAGTCTTGAAACAAACACATAGTTTTAACTTCAAGTGATCAAGACAAGTCTTACAACATCAAAAGGCAATATAACAGTTGAAGAAATAACATCAACATAAATATTTTGGCGTTGCTTTTACAAAATAAATATATACACGAATTCGATGCCATACTTCAATACTTCTTAGGTGCGTACAGTAAGACGTAACTACTTAGTAATTATTTTAAGACTCAAATTAAAAGAAGTATATATTGGAACTACTAAGTAGGCTTCTTTCGTTTTAGTGTAGGTAAGTATGTCAAAATTCAATATCTTTATAAGTAGCTGATATACTTTTTTACTGTCTGGGCCATCAGACTTAAAATTATAAACGACGTGTCATTCGTCCATCCAATACTGGTGGTAGGTTTGAGAAGACGATATTATTAAAGACATTATATATGAATTAGAAAACAATTTAAATGGTTACGAATATTATCTACTTGTTATTCAACATGGACCAAAGGGAATATTGTAAGCTCTGATTTCTTTTAGTGATTACAATTCGTAATATCGATCGGCTCGCAAAGAATATGTATGCTTATAAGCAGCCGTCGGTATATTCTTACTCCTTGACTTAGCGTTCCGATAAACATAGTTTGTCCCTTTTGCTGTGTAATTACATATTTGAAAAACACACTACCTAATTGCTGGCCAGATTCGTATTCGTATTCGGCCTTGCTAATATTCAGCTATCTATATTAGCTCTGCTTAGCTGGCAAGCAGTAATCTACTATTTTTTTTATATTTAGTTAGGTAGGTAGGTTACGCATAATTCATTTGATTTAACATAACAACTAATCAAATAACAACAATATTGCTAAATAATAAGCAATAGAGCCTACTTTTATGTGTAGATTTTAGAGTGTTGCTCGCGCATACTGGTATAACTTCCTCCCGCGGCGATAAGTGTACTGCGTATAGTGGTACAAGTCACTTAGCTCAGTATACGACGTTCGAACCAAAAAAAAGGTGTTAGTTATATCAGTATACGCCACTTTATTTCAAAAACTAGCGGTAATTTCGCCACAAAAATTTTATAGTTTGTAGATATGAGTATTTTGAACCCAAATATGCAAAAAAACGAAAATGGTAAAAATGTCACTTGCACCAGTATACGTAGGAGGTATCGGTATTCTCTAACGAAAAACAGCGACGAACTCGCCCACAACATTGCTCATTCCTAATGTCAAAACAAAAAGCGAGGTTTTATCGTAAGGACGCATGAATAAAATGGGTGCTATATTGAGCATAATGTGTTTTTTATTAGAAGAAGCGAAAAAAATCGACGATTTGGAGATGCTTAAACAGCGTCGAGCTGTTATCGGCTGTCACCGCCTACAGTTCGACGTCGAAGTGAAGGCTGTCTCGACGTCGAGATCGTTGATGAACGCAGCGTCGAATGTGTGAATAAGAGAATAGCATGGCTGTGGTCTCCACCGCGAGCGGGACAAACAAACAGTTCGCCAGGACTGCGTACTTTTCCCGATTCCGCGCCGCAGCCAACTCAGCCGCCGCCTAAATTATATTATTTAATTTATCACCTTTTTATGTTGACACTTCTTAGAATATTTACAATCCAATTACTTGTCATGAAGAACAGGAAAAGCATGTAACACCGGAATTTTATTACTTATAATAACACATAATGACAGTTTATATAGTTAATAACAATAATTATAAATAGAAATAAAGTAAACATAACGTATTGGAACTGGTCGTTTTAGGGATCCGTATACTTAGTAAAACACGCTCTAATTCATATTTCTTTGCCAATCACGTTCATATTTAGATACGATCAAAACCCGATGCAAATATCAAAATAGATACCTACATGATTGACTCTATTAGCCAAAAAAAGACAAAATAAAAAGTATAACATTATAAAACTACACTATGAATAAATATAAACTAAATCTAAAAACGGCCCCCGTGGCTTGGTACCAAAGATACTGGCAGCATTACCCCGCTGGATCGAGTCTGATCTGTTAAGCGACGTATGTAGCTGCCAGCTCTTTGGTCTCTTGTGGTATCTTTGAGTCTCTTTGAAGTTTCTTTAAATGTCTATATGAGTACTCGTCACTTCGCACTTACATACCAGTACACAGTGGTCAGGCGTTCAAAGAACAGTGCTTAAAATTCAAAAGTCGCAATAAAAGTCTAAAAAACAGTACGTAATGTTATATTAAGATTGTATTTGATTTGTAATAAGCGAAATACAAGCTTTAAATAAAGATTCCTACTTTTTGTGAGGTAAATTTCGTAAACCAGTTATGTATAGATCGGATGTCAGCAAAAATTTAATGAGCAAATCAGTGTTACTTGTTATTCTTGAAATTTTGTGGGTAAAAAACCTTTCTTTTGGGACCTTTATTCTTTTTGAAAGACCTATTCAACGATACCCCACACTATAGTACTAACGGCCATTGAGCTATGGTGCGGAAGACGGACAGACGAACATGGCGAAACCATAAGTTCCTAGTTTACTACGGAACCCTAAAAACAAGTTACGTGAGAACGAGCAATTGATTTCCCCCCTCCTCGCTCTTAAAAATCATTAAGTACGCTTATTTGTCCTTAATTTTCAGTTTCGTAAAAAGGCTACCGCCAAGACCTTCGGCACTCTTCGGTAGAATTATCACTTGCTCACGATAAAGCACTTTCTAGGCTACAAAACGACATATGAATCATTATGGGACTCGAAGGGTTTCTAAACTAAAAGCTTCGATATATTTCTCAAATCGAAACCGTCATTGATTGTTTTGATGGCTCGCGTAAAATAAATATTATAATAAAAAAGCGACAGGGAAAATAATAAAATGTTATTAAAAACGATAGAAAATACCCTTGTGTACCTACATTTAAATAATTATAGCTTTCACTAAAACAGTCATGTACATAATCAATTTTAAAACGACGAGTAAATATTGCACTTTTAGATAATGCGTTGCAGCGTCATGCAGTATAGTAACTTTGAAAGCTTATACCACAGATGTTTATTCCCACACATGCCAAATATTTTATGTTTTCTAAAACTACGTAGTATAAACTACTCTCCTTGCTAAAAAAAGCAGTCAAAGTAGATCATCAATTTATTCGAATTTTAGCTACTACCGTGACCTCTGTGCAGTATCAGAACGTGAGAGCAACAACGACAAATGATAAACATGGAACCATCATAAATCTGGAAAGTACAAAGTTTTCATAGTTTTTCCCAATGATAATGTATTCACTCATTTGCTTTGAAATGTTGGTTGAGCTTTATTCCTATGTAAAATAAGAGTGACAGCTGGTTAATCACAATTTACCAAAAGCAATTGAGTGGTTATATGACTATCCTCCAATTTATTTGTTAAAGCTACGGAACCCTTCGGTAAACACTTACTGATTTTTGTCCGGTTTATTAAGTGACGTAGTTTTATATCAAGATGATGTCCGGCATATATAATCAGAGACTCGTGTAAGGTCAACATAGTCCTGTGAGGCCAGTCGAGCGAGGATCTTGTATCAACATGTTTGTGTTAATTGTGGCTGTGGCGTGTGTGGGCTTAGTTAGTTCAAGTTCAGGTAAATAGGTATTTATAATACGAGTGTGGAAAGTAGGCTTTCTTCAGGACGAGTGTCGGTGACTATAAAACAATTTTATAACCGTGTAGCCGTTTGTACGTGACTTTAAAACCGACACGAGTTAGAATTTCAGCATGTGTGTATCACACAACATTTTACAATGCATTATGCGACGAAAACCAGACAATCTCGGCAGTGCAGAAAGGTACTATGAAAATTAATTCTTGCACGCGTGCGGAAAAATATCACTTTCTGTGCATAAGTTTACCCGTTAAAGAGCACTTTCTGAGCATATGCATTGTAAAATATATTTTAGTTTATTTTTGACCAAATTTTGTTCTAACGTAATTTAATCCAGTGAACGCTTTAACTCGCGCTTTTACGAACATGTATGTAATAAATTAATATATCTTTCTGTCTTGGTATTATATGAAAATTATACGGTGGGTTTAGTACTTGTTCAGAGAGACATGAATGTGGATATACTTGTAGAACAAATATATCTGATAAAAAACTCAAATAAATATCCCCAGATTTTCGAAACAAGGACTTCAAGCTTCATAGACACTGCTAACTAGCTACAGAGGCTGTTAAAAAAGAGATAAATGTCCCAAAATGTTTGTAAGAAACGTTCCTGTTTTGCTATTAAAATTGTATAGGAATCTGGTAACAAAAAAGGAACGTTTCATGCAAATATTTTGGGAAATGTAGTGGATCTTATTCAGAATCATTGACTCTATACCAGTCTATTTAACAATTTTACCAATAGCGAAGACGGGTTCCAAATGTACAAAGTTTTTGAGAAATGCACTAAAACATCTTCTTCATTTCAGTACCCATAACAAAATGTAAACTGGGAGACTCAGAATGCATCAAACAGAACACCAAAGTCCTCGTCCCACTCTTCGGAGCCGGAATCCCAGAGCTGGGCATAGAGCAGCTGGACCCCGTGTTCTTCAAGAAGATAGATTCTAGCAACGATTTCTTGACCCTCGTCTTCAAGGATGTTACGGTTAAAGGACTCAGTGGCTGCCGGTTCAAGAAAATTGAGTGAGTTTTTGAGTATTTTCTTTTAGATTTTACGGATACTTATAATTTGTAGTGATCGGAATTACATTTGAATACGTGTTCGATATTGATAAAAATCGGTAGGCTGGTCAAGTCAAAGAAGCTGAGCAATATCAGTCAGATTTCCCAAAATGTTTGTATGAAACGTTCCTTTTTTGTTACCAAAAATGCATAGGAATCTGGTAACAAAAAGGAACGTTTCATACAACCATTTTGGAAAATGTAGTGGATCTTGCTTAGCATTATTAATTACCAGCCTACCAATTTTTATCAATATATCGAAGACATGGTTCAGATGTACAATTTTATTGAAAATGAAAACCACATAGAGACTAAACTAATAGAAACAATTAATATATTCATAGGACTTGTTTGTACAATAACTCGTTGCCATTATTCTAATTAAATTACTGATTTATGTGGTAAGGTCAATAACAAGATTTACAAGATAAACATAATATTTTTTTACAGACACAACTTGGCGAAGGAAATGTTGACAGCCAAGATCCATTGCAATGTGGTACTGGACGCACAGTACCAAATGAAGGGGGCTATTCTGGCGATACAATTCACGGGAGAGGGCAAATCGCACATTGAGCACGGTTAGTACAAAAAAAAGTGAATGAATTATTTATAGCCCGTGTAACACAAATAACGGCTTATTCAAATGACGATTAGCATAGGGTCCCTTGGTTCTATGCTAATATATTTACATTTATTTTAGAAGAAATGTGTTATTTTCATACAAAGTAATCAAGCAATGCACTTGGCATTCACGTTAATAACGTACCTAAACTTCAACACGATAGTGTTACTTTTTGTGTCAAAATAAAATGTTTGAGTAACTACGTACATTGGTTCAAAAACAATACTCCTAATTAAATAATACTAGAGAGTCATCCGCAGACCACGAACCCTGTAAAGTGTTCGAAACGTCGGAATGAAGTTAAAATTAGTTAATATACGCGAGTTTATCCGTTTTCATAGTTTTATTTCATGAGTAATCCTCGCAGTAACCCAAGAAAATAAATAATAATATTTAACAAAAATATTGTCCACACCAAACTATCTGTCGGCCTTAAACCATTCGCTGTAGCTTATTTTTTTTTTTTTTTTTTTTTTTTTTCTAGCCTGTAGGGGTGTCCCACTGCTGGGCAAAGGCCTCTCCCTCAGATTTCCACAGCTCCCGGTTCGGTGCCAAGTCTGGCCAATTGTTGGCGAAGGCGTCCAGATCGTCCCGCCATCTCCGCCTGGGCCTGCCTCGTCCCCGCCTAGTTTGCGGCATCCACTTGGTGGCTGTAATAGCCCACCTTTCTGGATGCATGCGGTAGACGTGACCGGCCCAATCCCACTTTAGCCTGGCAGTTTTCTCACCCACGTCAGCTATGCGTGTTTTGGAGCGCAGCGTAGTGTTCCGGATGCGATCCATTCTCGTTACACTTAGAATGCTGCGCTCCATTGCTCGCTGGCAGACCTTCAATTTGGACTTCTGACTTTCGGTGAGAGACCATGTTTGGGCACCGTAGGTTAGGACGGGCAGGATACACATGTCGACTAGTTTGCGCTTCAGTGACATTGGAAGGTCGCCCTTCATTAGCTCTTTCATGGACCAGTAGCTCTTCCAGGCATTTTGAACACGGCGTTCAACTTCCTTCTCCTGCCTGTTGCTGAAAGAGACTAGCTGGCCCAAGTAGATATACTCATCGACATAATGTATCGTCTGCCCGTCTACCTCGACCCTACGTTTCGTGCTGTTAGTCATCACCTGAGTCTTTGTGCGATTCATATGAAGTCCAACTTGAAGGCTTGCGTTGCTCAGGTCTTGGAGCATTAACTGAAGTTCTGTGGCCGAAGAGGCAAAGAGAACGATGTCGTCGGCAAAACGAAGGTTTGACAACCTCTTGTCACCGACGACTATTCCTCTTTCCTCCCAAGAAACTGCCAAGAAGCTTATTTTATGGAAGTTTTTTTAGTAACGTACTGGGCGAAGTTGATCCGCATGCCAACTATTTACTGAGGTTGGTGCCACC